>ML808825.1:74084-87959 GCA_009831015.1 Picea engelmannii
ACAATTACCGACTTGGTTAATCCTCAATGGGGATTAACCTAATAATAAAAATAATAATAATGACATGATTAATCCACAATGGGGATTTAATCCAATAACAAAATAATAAGAATGCTCTTCGCAGTTACATTATTTCAACACTGTTATCATTCAACCTAACACTTGTGCAAAGCCTTCACAAGATGCAAGACAAGTGTAACATATGGAAGTACTTGTCACTGTTACCTTAGCAATTACTTCCCTCGTTTTAGTGAAGGATTGGAATCCAACACAAGGGAGGCTTTCCTAGCAACCTCGAGGAATCCTGTAGCAAGATTGAATCAAGTCTACGACCTCCTATCTTGGTTACTCAATTATACCAATACTTATATCAAGGTTCAAGATAAACGCAAGGTGGTTAAGTAAAGCAATTCCAGATTTGTGTGTGAGGTGTTTTAAGACAATAAGTGATAACTACTAAGTCAAACAAATGCTCATAAACTCTACAAATCAAAAGAAAAGTTATGGCTGTCATAAAACTTGTATTTTAAGATGAATGCTCAAATAATAAGACAAGTTACAACAACAAAAATATAACACGACTTAAATCCAATAAACATGAAATAAAAGAGGGCTGAAAATGTAAGCTAAAACTAGGGTTTTAGATAACAAATACTTGCTGAAATGTAAATGGCATGAAACTGTCAATGATTGCAGCTATAGGAGACATCCTCCAGCTTACAACTTGTGAGGTGTGGAATATTGCAGCTATGTGAAGTCTTACCCTTAGCTTACAAACCTGAGAGAAAGCCCCTAATAAAGGGTTCGTGGTTCCAGCCTGGGACAAAGGCTAGGAATATATATGGCCTCCTCCATGACGTGAGAGAGAAGAACTCCAGATGATTATCCGATGTAAGAGCGATCTGTTGAGTTAGAGAAATCCTGAAAAGCGCTGGGCACATCATCATGAGAATAAGAACGAAGATGATGTGATGGCCTCCTTTGAACAACAACAAAGTTGATGTGAAGACTCTAGATGATCCTCCCGTCGTTGGCAGCGGGAAAGCAGATCTGTAGAGTAGACATGACTATGGTTGAGCATAAGTGCACGTGTGAGGACCTAGCTCATCTGTGTAATGCAGTGACTCAGGTCTATGGCATCCCTATGGATGTGGCCCCTAGTGGATGAGCACTAGAGGGTGTATCAGATCCTTTGCTATATATTGTTCAAGAGTCAGACCTACTTGTAACCCTAGTTACTGAGTAAAGGGTACAGATTGGCCCTATCTTATTATGTCTAAAGATAAACTGTAAATGATAATTAATATTAATACTAATGTTAATATTAATATTAATTATTATAATAATAATAAACAATTAATATGTCTAAGTGAGGTCGGCCCTATTGTGCCAATAGAAACTTCAGTTGATAGGATAAGTCTAATATAAATAAGATGAAATCTTTCATTTGTAGACACACACTCACTTGCAAGTTTTGGAAATTTCAGCAAGTACATTTCTTGGTCAAAGTTGCGCACCTCTCTTGGGCGCTAGGGTTTCTAGGTTTTGTGCACCCTCTTGTGTGCTAGGATATTCTTGGTGGTGAAAAGGTCTTTCTCTTGAAGAGTATAGCAAAGGATTTGGCTGGGTTTTTCTCCCTTTTTTGAGAAGGGTTTCTCAGGATATATCTTGTGTTCTTGTGCATGGTGCTTCTTCATGTGATCTTGGTTGCTGCAACATTTATGGTTATGGTTAATTGTTAAAATGGAATGAACTTCATATTTAACCTAAATGCTATGAAAAACTAACATGGTATTAGAGCATAGGTCATGAAAGAACCCATTGCACAAAGCATCCACCAAGTCTCATCCCTTTTCAGCAAAATCTCCACTTTTGCAAAACCGTACGATCTTCCCAGGGTTCTAGAAATTTCTGTACGATCCTCTTTCCTGAAGTGTTTCAGCCCTTGAAACTTAGACGCTGAGGCTAATTCCAACATAAAAGAGTACGGCCTCTTCCAGCGCATCTCCAGAAGCTCTCAGAACTCAAATTCGAGAAATTTTGATTTTTGGCCCTAGGGTTTCTAGGGTGCCGAAATTTCCTACAGAAATATCTTTGGTTTTCTGAAGAAACATTGTTCTGAATCAGCAAGCATCCTTGTGACACTATCAAATTGATTATTGGCAGTCATAAGTCCAAACTTAATCCAGACTACAAAGACTCAAGAAAAGATGAAGAACATAACTCCTATGGAGGATAGGCTTGAGGGGCAAACAATTGCAGCCCTTGGAAATCAAATCTTTTAGTCACTCTTGAAGAATAAGTCTCCTAGATGCAACCACAAAAACTGTACCAGAAACAACAATTGAATTAGAGAAGAAATTAAGAAAAGAAGACGACATCAGAGCAAGGAAGATGATCATCTACTATGTAAGAGACCATCTCTTACCTTGGATTGCAAATCTGAAGACTGCTTACAATATGTACAAAACGCTAAAAGGAATGTTTGAAAGTGACCACATTCTCAGAGCTCTTGCCTTGAGAAGTCAACTTCAAAGCACTAAGATGACGAAAGATGACACAGTTGCACTCTTCTTCATGAAGCTATCAGAAATTAAAGAACAACTATAAACAATTGGAGAAAACATCTCTGATAGAGAACTTGTCCTAGCTACTCTTCAAAATCTTCCAAAATCATGGGAGCCCTTCCTCCAGAGTATCAATGGAAGAGAAACTCTACCAACATTTGAGCGACTATGGATAGATTGTACTCAAGAAGAACTGAGACTCAGAAATAGAGGAGTAGAAGATAACTTAGAAGAAAATCATGCTCTTGCATTCCATACCAGAAAGGGAGGAAGATTCAAAAGAAACTTCAGACAAATGTTTAAAGAAGAGAAGCCTCCATTTCAAAGAAGAGGCCTCTCAAAAGTTCAGTGCTACAGATGTGATAAATATGGACATGTCGCTAAATATTATCCAACCAGAAAGAAGGAAAAACAATATGCCACCATTGCCGATGTTGATCTTGATCCACCTCAAGAAAATGAGGAAAGAAGAAACGAGAAGTATTTCCTCTAAAGAAGAAACGCTACCACAAATAGGTAAAGTCCTTAAATTCTATATCTTACAACAAATTACATTTTCTTATAAAAGAGCTTTCAAAACTTGGACCATTATCCCTGGTACGGGAGTCCAAGACCTTGTCCCTTGTGTAAAGAACAAAGAAGAAAGCATTACTTGTGAAAGAAGGATACAGTGAATTTTCAAAGACATTTCAGATCAACATCCCTGGTCAGAAACAAACTAAGACAAGCATAAACGTTGCCTTTAAAGAAAATATGATCATTCAAAATCTCAGATGAAGGTTGACAATAAGACTATACCTTTCTCCCCCTTCAGTAGGTCAGAGGGAGAAAGATATTATTCCAGTTGATCGAGTTGCTCAAATTGATATGATCAGTGATATTGCAGCAACGCATAAAATGCCTACCTAGACTCACAATGCAGAAAAGCATACAAGCCTCTCAAGGCACCTTCCGAGAAAAGAAGCAACAAGGAAACCTGTATGACAAAATGTCACCACAGAAGAATACCAATACAATACGTACTAAAGAATGATGCATAAAATATTATTCAAGGACCAGAAAAGAAGTCTCTAGTAACTTCCAAAAAGATCTATAAGATCTAGCATGCAACTGATGGAAGTATCAAGAAATACAATACAAGATCCATAGATAGAGGCTTCCCATAAACAGAGGGAATTGTTCATAATGAGACACTTGATCCAGTGAACCCATTCACTTACATCTGCATAAACATCCATGAGTTGAAATCTATATCAGATAGATAGATTCTTGATTTAAGCAAGAATGTTGCTAATCCAAACCTATATTGTGTTGATAACAAGAACCCGATCCTGATGACTTATTCAGAAAGCGTGTTGCTAGATACAAGTAATCCTTAACTTTTGAAATCAAGATAAATAACAGTATGATACACCATATTCTTGGGACAAAAAGTATGACAGAGGACCGACAAAATTTTCCTACTTCAAGGAAAATATACAGAAAGAAGTATGATAGAATGTAAATCCACCATGATGGATTTAAAGAAGAAGATTGATGATGATTCAGATGAGACTAGTCCACAGTTGATTGAATCACTAAAGTATTCAGTTAACACCAGATTTGATTCATGCCATGCAGAGAATGTGATGAGTCAACTGAGACAGACTCACTAGGAAACAACAAAATGTGCATTAAAGACAGTTGATATGATCCGAGATATGTCTACAGTGTGAACTTGAGGTTGCAGAATTTTTCGATTCAGATTAAGCAGAAAGTACAATGGACCGGAAGAACACATTCGGTCAATGTTCCACCTTGAAGTCTTCCAGGGTTTCCTGACATAGCAGGAAACAAAACCTTGAGTGTACTGAGTTTTTACAAGCAGTAAATGTGTAAAGCAATGAGGCTTCACAAGCTTCCGACAGATTTACTCGATCATAAGATGGATCCAATGATGACAACTAAGAGCCGTGAGATTCCAGTGTTCAAAATACGACGAGATGAAATAATCTTCATATCAGAGATATGATACATAATAAAGATGGTGTACTTGCAAGACTACAAACAAGTACTTGGTGAAGAACTCCTTCCAAGATTAAGAGGGAGTATAAATTACCTTAGCCAAAAACAAAATTCAGAGTACATCGGTATGAGACTTGGCTTGATGGAGAATGCCTCCCTCACTGAGAGGGAGTGTTAATGATTACAACTATAGGAGACATCCTCCAGCTTACAACCTGTGAGATGTGGAATATTGCAGCTATGTGAAGTCTTACCTTCAGCTTACAAACCTGAGAGAAAGCCCCTAATAAAGGGTTCGTGGTTCCAGACTGGTACAAAGGCTAGTAATATATATGGCCTCCTCCATGACGAGAGAGAGAAGAACTCCAGATGATTGTCCGATGTAAGAGCGATCTGTTGAGTTAGAGAAATCCTGAAAAGCCCTGGGCACATCATCATGAGAATAAGAACAAAGATGATGTGATGGCCTCCTTTGAACAACAACAGAGTTGATGTGAAGACTCCAGATGATCCTCCTGTTGTTGGCTGCGGGAAAGCAGATCTGTAGAGCAGACATGACTATGGCTGAGCATAAGTGCATGTGTGAGGACCTAGCTCATTTGTGTAATGCAATGACTCAAGTCTATGGCATCCCTATGTATGTGGCCCCTAGTGGATGAGCACTAGAGGGTGTATCAGATCCTTTGCTATATATTGTTCAAGAGTCAGACCTACTTGTAACTCTAGTTACTGAGTAAAGGGTACAGGTTGGCCCTATCTTATTGTATCTAAAGATAAACTGTAAAAGATAATTAATATGAATATTTTTTTTTGTAACTAGGGGAATCGGTAACAACGACAGTATCGTACTCGCGTGACACGAGGTTGAATCCTCGGTTGCCTTATAACCCCTAGGGAAGAACGCACAGCCTGCAAGCATGCCCTTTGGGTAAATCGGGGTGAGAATCGACCTTGAGACCTCTTTTTACATATTTCCTTCCATTTATATGGCACTTGCCAATCGGTCTACACCCCTGCGGGCCAAAATTTGAAGGACATGGGGGTGGGCTTTGATATAATTAATATTAATATTAAAAGTAATATTAATATTAATTATTATAATAATAATAAACAATTAATATGTCTAAGTGAGGTCGGCCCTATTGTGCCAATAAACACTTCAGTTGATAGGATAAGTCTAATATAAATAAGGTGAAATCTTTCATTTGTAGACACTCTCACTTGCAAGTTTTGGAAATTTCAGCAAGTACATTTCTTGGTCAAAGTTGCGCACCTCTCTTGGGCGCTAGGGTTTTTAGGTTTTGTGCACCCTCTTGTGTGCTAGGATATTCTTGGTGGTGAAAAGGTTTTTCTCTTGAAGAGTATAACAAAGGATTTGGCTGGGTTTTTCTCCCTTCTTTGAGAAGGGTTTCCCAGGATATATCTTGTGTTCTTGTGCATGGTGCTTCTTCATGTGATCTTGGTTGCTGCAACATTTATGGTTATGGTTAATTGTTAAAATGGAATGAACTTCATATTTAACCTAAATGCTATGAAAAACTAACAACACCTCAAAATATGCAAGACGTCAAGCCCTCGTTGGTTGAAAATTATAAGAATAATGCAATAAGTGATGTCAATGAATTTTTCAAGGTGAAGAATGCCACAAACCCTAGACATTAGGGTACAAATGGTTGAAAATTGAAGGAGGATTGCAATAAAACCTAAATTTACCATAAGACGTCGAAGGAGGAAGGGAATTAGGGTTTAAGATCACTTGCAAGAGAAATGGACTAGTGTCGTCTAACTTCCTTGGGCATATGGAGTCAAAGATGCAACTTTCACGGAGAGCAAAGGCAAGAGAAAGACCTAAGAATTAAGCCCTAGGGTAGTCCACTACAAACCCTAAGAGGTCGTCCTATGTCTTCTAAAGACCTTTAGTAAGAGATCAAGATGGATTTTGGTCAAAACCCTAGAGTAGTCCACTACAAATCCTATAAATTTAACCTACAAGAGCAAGACGAGGGTAGTCCACTACAAACCCTAGAAACATCCTTATGTCCTTCAACAATCTTTAAGTAAATGATAACAAGGGAAGGTAAGTCCACTGCAAACCTTCCTAGGGTTTCCAGATGAAGTTTATCCAAGAAAATACAAGATATCATGCAATTATTATCACTTTGATAAAACATTTACTTAATACATCACGAATAAACCACCAAAGACTTGAAAAGAACACTTACTAGGCAAATCAATGAGCATCAATGAAACCCTAACCATGAAATCATCCACAAGATCATCTCCATTGCTACAGTTGTCAAGACCCAACGATATCCATTGCTAGAGTTATCCTTAAATTCACCAATGAATTCTAAACCCCATTGTTGTAAGGGCACCTCAACAACAACTTGTTTCAAAAGTAAAGCAGGCAATCGTTGATTCCCTGAGAAGAATTGACATGGCTGGCAAGACCTAACGTAACGGTGAGCATTAGTGAACAATGTAGGCCAATAGTAACCTTGCTCTCAAAATTTTATGTGTGGTGGTACGGGCAACGAAGTGACCACCACAATATCTTGAATGAAGTTTCTTAATCAACCTATCTACCTCATCCTTATTAACACATCTAAGGATTACTCTATCAGGGTTCTTCCAACTGAGACCATCTTGGGTTAAGCAATACTTCATAGCTTTTAATCTCAAAGCTCTCCTCTTATGATCCACTAAGTGATTGGGACACGAGAGATTTTTTTGATAATATACAATATCATAATACCTACTCATCATGTTCTAATTCACTAAGACAACATTTACGTGGTCATTTTCTCCTATTCATATGGCTACTTCATTGCTTGCAATCAACGTCTTAGCTAAGTCTTGTCCCTTAATGATTTTAGTAGGTTTAATATCAAGGTCATACTCTTGAATCTTTGATACCCACTTACCGCTAGTTCCTAGTCAATCTTGTTGATTTGATACATCTTTAATAGCGGGATATGGCACATAAGCTTTAATCTTGTTATATCCAACGTAGCTTCTAAAATGCTTCAATGATTTGACAAGGGCATAGGCTTGCTTCTTGGTAATGGTATATTTTAATTCGACATCTCTAAGCGTTTTACTCATGAAGGTAATAGGTCATTCATAATCATCTTTATTTTTCTGCATGAGAACCCCAACAATAACATCTTCAAAAGCAAAAGAGAAAATTATAAAGTCTCTAGAATAATTAGGGCTAACAAGGGTCGGTGACATCGTAATTGATTCCTTGATATCTTCAAAGGATTTCATACTACTGTCATCCCATTTGAACAAGGCATTCATTGATTTAACTCTCTTAGCAAAATTTGGAATGAATCTCCTTATAAAGTTAATCTTGCCAAAACATGATTGCAAAGCTTTCTTATTGTTTTTTTGGGGGGGGGCTTTCCTTATAGATTCAATCCTTGCTGGATCAACACTAATACCATCCTTAGAGATAACATGACTCAATAATTTATCTTTATCAATGCCAAAGATACCACACTTCCTACATCGCTCAAAAACTTTTCTAAGGTGTCAAATATGTGCATTCCTTTCCTTAGACACAATAGTTAAATCATCTTGGTATATCTCTATAATCTTCCCTATCAGATCCCTAAAATAAAAATCCATCTCTCTTTGAAAAGTGGAACCAACATTCGTAAGGCCAAAGGGCATCCTCAAATATTGGAAAGTTCCCCATGGGGCGGTAAAGATGGTTTTGAGTTGATCTTCTTTAACCAATACTTGGTTATATCCTGAAAACCCATCTAACATAGACATCATTGCAGCACCAATGATCCTTTGCGATATGTGTTCCAAGTTTGGGAGAGAATAATTGTCTTTAAGAGATAGTTGATTAAGGTCCATGAAGTCAACACACTTTCAAATGTCCCTAGTCTTTTCATAAACTACTACCATGTTAGCCATCCAGGAAGAATATATAATAGGGGCTATAATCTTTGCATCAACCATCTTTTGGAGTTCTTTCTGGATCAAGGGGGCCATCTTGGGGTTAATGTTTCATTGTTTCCATCTAAATGGTTTGGCCCATTCCTTAAGAGGAATGGCATGTTTGATAATGTCTCCTTTGTAAGCCTTTAAATGATCATATGACCAAGCAAAAATGTCTTTATATTCTCGGATAAGATTTATTATGCTTTTCTCTTTCGGTAGGTGTGGTTCCTTTTCATATTTTGATCATCCTAGGATTATTTTTTGAACCAAGATTGAACTCAACAACTTCATCAAATTGATCAACAACAGGTTTTCCTTTATACATATCATGTCTATCAAACATTCTTTTTGGAGGAACTACTCCCTTGGGAAGACTGCCATTTGGTAAATTTTCAACTTTTAAGTTCATGGATTCAACTAAGAAATTGATTTGGCTATCTAAAAATTCTTGCATGCTATGTAAGAAACGAAGAATTTGAGCGTCATCATTGAAAACTTGCCAATGTTCAAGGTTATCAGGTAGAGATGGTCTAAAAATCACTTCCATTTTGCATCGATCACAAAGCATTTCTTCACAGGGTTGTAAAGTGGCTACAAACACAACTAGAGCATCGACAACATGGTTTTTATCTCTTGGGACAACTTCAATAAAAAAAAGCATCAAAGAGTTCTATAGTATCTAGGATTGAATTCCTATACCTTCTCAAGCTTTCATTCTTAGCAACAAACTTCTTCTTTATTTGGGAGACAATTAGGTCAGAGTCCCCTATGACTCTAAGCCACTTAATCTTCATGTCAAGAGCCAAATCTAACCTTATAGTCAAGGCTTCATATTCAATGATGTTGTTCGTACAATCAAACTCAAGCTTATAGGAAAAGAGTGTAGCAACATGTGAGGGAGATATAAGGACAATCTCAACACTAGACCCTTAGCTAGAGTGAGCACCATCAAATTCTAAAATCCAAACATCATTATCTCTTTTTAACTCTTCTTCCTAAGCTATAGAATTCACTAGGACTCACAAGTTACCAATCCTTTCATCTAGATACATCAATTCATTAATAGGATTTTGAGGGTCTTCAACTCGGTATCTCACAATAGGTTCTCTATAGAGGGTAACAAAATCCCCATCAGGAGTTGGGATAGTAGCATAGGACAAGTCCATTTGGAGACTACCCCCCAAATTTGTAGCCCATTTCCTAGACAATAACATTCCCCAAGCATCAGGCACATCAATTATTACAACATCCATCAAGAGGGATACATTTGGATCAATAGCTAAGCTAACCTTGAGATCCTTAATGAGGCCACAAATAGGAATAGCCCTTGAATCAAAAAGGCCTTGTAATTTTCAAACCAAGTTGATTCATAACCTTTAAAGCCATAACATTAGTAGAAGCCCCAGGATCAAGCATACAATTGTGAGGGAGGAGGTTGTTTACCATCAAGGTAATGAAGAAAGGTGCATGCCCTCCATTTTTCTTATCATGGTTCATGGCTTGAAGGATTACAGGAGGGTCCTTAAGCTCATCTTGAAGATCAAAGAACTCTTTGAACTTAGCCTTCTGTGAAGGAATCTCGATGAATTCAACAAGAGGAATAGGAACATCAATTTTAGTCAAATCAACATCCAATTCCATGTTGTTATCATCCCCAATGAAACGCTTCTCTGTAAGAAAAGGGGGACCCACAAGAAATAAATGATAGTGAATGCTTAAAGGGTCAGTTGGAGGATAGGAGGTCTCATCATGAGCCAGCCTATCATGATCATTGGGTATCTAGTGGTATGACATGACATTACCATCATCTGGCCACCAAGCCAAGGTAGTGGCTCTCAGTTACACGACTGAGAGAAAGGGGGTCTCATCATGAGCCAACCTTCTCATTTCCGCAAGGTATTTGTGAGTGACATTGTCATTATCTAGACACCAAGCAAGGACAATGGCCTTCAACTCATTCCCTAAAACATGAAAGAAACAAAGAATGGCAAGAGGATGGGATTGGAAAAAGTGCATTGCAAACGAAGGTGCCACTCACTCTCTACAAAGACACCCATGAATGAGACACTACAACCACTTGTATGTCATGAACCCCATGCCCAGTGAGTCTTGATCCATAACCACTTCATCTACTTCACATGGTTTAGAGAGGGATCACTTGGGAAACACTCAGCCTAGGGAAAGATCTACCCAACAGGACACCTTGTCAACCCTCCCATATCCAAGCTTAGCAAGTTGCATAATGTCTTTGGGCACTTACTTGTTTGACCGGGTAATCTTTGATGCAGATGCTTAGGTGGCTCATTTATTGATTTGATTTACTCACCATGATATTATGACATGAGATCCTTGGAGGGCGTGCTTATTTGTCTGCGCATGACCTAGTTGGTGGACAGTTTTGGAAGAACAAGCCTAGCTTGGACTTCCATGGGGTTTGAAGCCCACAGGTTGGCTGCCAAGGGCCCGCATGCCGGATGAGAGAAACATACCTTCGGAGGTCTAGAAGACATCATGGATGACGTGACCTAACCCTTACATGCCAAACATTTTGCCTAGGAGAGGCAAAACGTCACTTTTAAAAGCTTGACGCCACCTAGAAAGGCTAGGGTTTGGTGGTGAAGATGCTGTTCATTGACACCTGGACGTTTTGAGGAGGAGAAGACCCTGACCATGAGGAGATGGCCTAGATGAGTGACATGTGGCCTTTGGAGGCCTAACTATACATCTCCAACTCCAGGGACTTGCTCCTAGTGTCAAAACGTCCCCTAAAGGGAGGACGTCACCTTACTTTAGGGTTTTCTTTTGTGTAAAAGTGAATTTCAAGTGAATTTTTTAATATTATTTTGTTACAAGGGGTAAGATAAGGGTTGAGGACCCCTTATCTTATGTTTTACCCTTGCTAATGTGGACAAACTATGTGAATGACATTTTGTATAAATAGAGATCATAAGATCTCTTTTAAAATCACACCTGTCCCATTGTGAGAAGTAGAGGACTGAAATTTTTGCTACCCTTGAGGGCTTTTGCTATCTTGTGCTATGATATGGTGTCTCTTTGGTTGTGGAGTGTATGATGATGATGCGCTAGCTCTTGGAGGTCATTCTTTTGCTATTGTGGTGGTTTATCTTGGCATCTTAGGGTTTAACTTGTTGCTATTGGATTGGTAATGCTTTTTTACTTGTTGCTATCATTTGTAATTCAAGCTCAAGATTGATTTTGCTAAGGCTAGGTAGGGAGTATAAGTGCATACACCCCTACTTTAGCTCCATCATAATTTTAAGCATAGAATTTTTGTTTGCAAGGGTTTGCTAAGGAAATATAAGGGCATACACCCCTTAGTTTTAAACCCTAGCTAAGGCTACTTGCCTCGGGGAATAAGAGGATTTATACCTCCAAGGAGGTAGTAGCCCTAGCTCTTTCTTTTGACCCCATTAACTCATAATTAAAGGCACTAATCGTTGCATTGGAGAAATAAAACGTGGCATTGGTAAACGTGAAAGTATCTAGTTTTAAAGTTCTCTCACTTGGAGGTTGTTCCTTGAGCCTTAGGCTTTCTTGCTTCATTGAGGCATCCTCTTTCATCCACTAAAACTTGCTGCTGTTACAAAACTAACCTACAGCCATTAGGGCTGCAGAAATCTAACCCTCTAACCCTAGATAACTCCTAAACTAATCCTAGAAATCAGCTATAAATTTGCCCTAACAAACTACTAACCCTAGCGCACCTTTTGAGCTAGTTTTAAGTGATTTGCATTGGCTGATTTTTCTGCTATAAAGCTTGGTTTTCTACAGCCATAAGGCTGATAAATATCACTGCAGTTAGTCCTTTGTTTCAGCCTTGCTTTTATGCTAAAGTATTGCTTTATCATTGTTGAGTCAAGCCAGCTTTCACTAGCTTGTCTCTCGCTTATTCAATTCTACTTTTAGCACTTGTTTTGCAACATTTATTGTCTTCTATATGCTGATATATATCATTGACTTTTGTTGCAATTAGGGACAACAAGCTTAACTTGCTTGTCCAACTAACATATTGTATCATATACTTGGTTTTCTTTGTGTCTTGGCCAAGTATTCACACTCGACAGGTTACTTAAATCCTATGCTGAGGGAGAGTGCCCCCTGCTTGCTCCCACTCCCGAAGCGTGCTCCCTTATGGGAGTTTTTTTCAGGAGTGCGCTCCCTAGGGAAAGAAAACGCTCCCTGCCTTAAAACGTTCCCAAAAAACGCTCCCTTCCTAAAAAATGCTCCCAAAAACGCTCCCTGGCCTTAAAAAGTCTCATAACCATGCTTGGAAGCGGAACTTTTGGGTGAATATGATGGTGATCATATACTCGGAGGAGACATGCCCCACTCCCATCCATTAACAGCGTTCCAAATGTGAAAAATCCAAGTCCTATCAACTTGCCTTCTTGGTCTGTCTTTGACCAAGCAAAGGCTCTAAGTTTTCTGCTGTTATGTTTTAGTTTTCTGCTGTTTTATAACAACCGACAGTCATGAATCTTTTATGCTGATTGTTATGGTTATATTCTCGATTTGGGTGCTCTAGCATGTCGTTTTTGCCATAGGAAATTAGTACATGCAACTCAAATAAATATAACACACCTAATACATCATTTACTGATGATAATGGACAGGTCTAAGAACTAATAGCATGCATTTGTAGACACAGTATTTTTGGTCAACATGACCCTGGACAACCCCCCCCCCCCGGGGAAAACCAGTTTGAGATCTAAATGTATATAGGAGGAAAAACAAGTATGGGTTACAGTAAACCCAATAAATGATGGAACCTGATACAATAGCAACTCCAACAGAGATGATATACAAGCTCCCTCAAGCAGATGCGCCCCTGGATGGTGCGCCCCTCATGAAAACTGCCAGAACCACTGTAAATGCTCCAGAAATCAACTGTGATGTTAGAATGGAAAACCCCTCCACAGTAATGAAGCTCCTGCTGATGTCCTCACTCTGCAACTGACCTCACTGAAATCTGATGGCTAGATATGCTACCAGGAAGGAATAAGTCTGCCAAAACCATGCGCCCTCCTCAAATGTAGAATAGCTCCAGTAAATAATGGAAGCAAGCTGCTCCAAGTCTCCCACAGGGAAAGCTAGCGGCCTCCTCCTCAAAACCTCATGCATCTGACCTCATCTCCATAGCTAGAGCTCTCCTCCTATCATGAGCAAAACTCTCCATGAACAAGTGCGCCCTCCTTAGACTCCTTTGCCCCTCTTTAGGCAAGAATAGGAAACCTAAGAATTAATGGTTGAGATCAATCCAAATCAATGGATGAGATCTCACCAATCAATTCTAAATCATAACCCACTTTTGGGTTAAGTTTCCTAA
>ML808825.1:102232-116138 GCA_009831015.1 Picea engelmannii
TACTCACTTTTGCCAAAAGTGACCAAAATTCACTTTAACCAAAGTCAAAGTGAAAATAGACAAAAGTACTAGGTACAAAGTGTCTAAACCTTCCCTCATGTGCTAAGGAGGACAAAAGCACATGGGGAACACCTCCCAATGGTTTCAAATCTCAACACCAAATGCATCAATTTTTCCTTTATCTTCACAACGTCCATTGTCACGTGGGGGCCATTTAGTTGTTGGTCGTGTTCCACGAACACTTCTATTTACTCCTCCTTTTCTTCAAAGATCACAAGAGAAGAAACTAGAAGTTTCTTGTGGCAAGAGGAAAACTTAGAGCATATTACTTAGTACTTGCTACTATATATTAGATCTCGTTTTCTGTTTCCTGTTTAGAAGTAGTCTCTAGAACTTAGTACTTTGTCTTGACTCTTTATTATGGCTTATTTTGTAAACAATGAAGTTATGAACATTATATGACAGTTTACCTTTGAAGTTTGAAGTTTGAAGTTTGAACTATTGATTGAATCTTACAACTCTTTGGTAATGAATATGATGCTCTAGAGTCTATTTCATTTTGTGGTTGATGTTGTTCGTTAGTATGTTACAATCTATTGATGACAAACGTTTATGATTGATGTTATATGTGTACTAAATGGTTGATGCTTTAATGATCATCACTAATCAATTAGTTAAATGATCTTATATCTATGTTTTCATGTATTTTGCAATTGATTCGACATTTTTCATGCTTTATATATATATTTATATATGTAGAATTTCTGAGGTCCTATGAGACTACCACCTAAGGTTGCTCTAAGTTTCAACTGTATGGCTGCCTTCTTTTGCTGTTTTAGGACAGCAAACAATCATCCCACTTTCTGCTCAATGTTTTGAAGGTTAAGTGCTCTTTTAAGGTGCCCTTGCAAGTGTTTTCTTATCTCAATGTTAGCACATGCAATATAACTTAAAACACATAACACTACCTCTAGATCTTTAACTTTAAAATACTGATCTACACTTCTAAGCATGCATAAATTTGACACAGGTTTTTTTTGTCAAGATGACCTTGGATAAAACCCCCCCGGGGAAAACCAGTTTGGGATATATGTCTATATAGTGATGATGAAAGCAAGAGATACAACAAGTAATACAATACAATGGAACCTGTATACATAGCAAACTCTTGACAAGCCTT
This sequence comes from Picea engelmannii, assembly GCA_009831015.1. NCBI lineage: Eukaryota > Viridiplantae > Streptophyta > Pinopsida > Pinales > Pinaceae > Picea > Picea engelmannii. The sequence goes on from ML808825.1 coordinate 103,413, forward strand.
GCCACAAGATCCAGAAAGAGAAGTGCCCAAACTCAGGTGTGCCCTCTCCCTTTGTTGCTCTCTGCACTGAAGTGAAGCGCTCTAGCTCCTCTTTGACCCAATAAAGAAATCCCTCCACAGGAATGTGCTCTCCTGTGTTGCCTCTCTACTGAAACTGTCCGAACTCGATTCCTCCAAGCAGATCTGCTACCAGGTAGCTGTCAACCCTCTCCACAGGTGCGCCCTCCTGCTAGCATAAATGATCACCATAAAATAACAGAGGCCAAAGCTGGATATCTCTCACCTTGAAAGCATGCGCCCTCCCTCTAGCCTCCTCATGCAATCGAACTCATCTCAGGGCCTCAAGTCCTCCTCTCTTAGTGAGCAAATGAAGGATACAAGTGCGCCTCCTCTCCTGGTGAGCAAATGAAGGATACAAGTGCGCCTCCTCTCCTAGATGCGCCCCTCCTCCATATAACATGCTCCCTCTCAGAAATGAAGGCTAAGACTCCATGGATATACTCTCCATGCAAGCTCCAACCAACAAGAGCCTCTTCCTCAAGCTCTCATGGGTTTATCTCAAACCCTCATCAAGTGCGCCCTCTCCCTCCTTGAGAAATGTGCCCTCCTCTCTTCTCCAAAACTACCAAGTTTAGAATGAATCTCAAAATGCACTATACCCTCACTTTAGCCTCTTTTGGCCAAGCCCTAATAGATCAATGGCTTAGATCCAATATAGCCAAGTCTAATCAATGGGTCGGAGCTCATCCAAAAATCTCACTAAGGAAAACCACTTTCCTTACTTGCTTTATGTTTATCAATTCACCCACATTGTGAATTAATTGTCACTTTATGACTTAAGTGACGTATTTCATCTTTGACTTAAATCTCCTAAGTCAAAGTGAAATTAGAATCATAAAGTAAAGTACAAGGGTAATAGTCTTCCCCCTTTGTGCTTAGAGACTCATAAGCACACGGGGACCACTTTCCAAGGTACCCAAATCTCAACACTCCCTGTTACCGAGGAAAGTGCTCATCACCACCAATCTCGTCCCTGCAGTGGACATGGTTGCCTCCTGGCATATGTTCGGTGAGTATGGCTGTACCTTGATCACTGAGAGTGGACTCTGTCACAAATCTACTCAATCTGTGTGATCTATAAATGGAACTGACTCTCCATCTGTCCAGGGTCACCTAGATCTCGGTAATCACACCAAGATCTCCACCTTGGTCTCCCACCAAGGATTTCCACCTACTCTTGGTATCTCACCAAGAATCTCCCCCTCTTGATCTCTCACCAAGAGTCATGAACTTGGCCTCTCGCTAAGTCACCTCCACCTGAAGTGGATCCAGAACCTGATCTGCCCGTCTCAGAAGCTATGTGAAGCTCAAGCCTCCGTGGTGCCTTGCTGCTCCTCCTCATCAACCTCTGATGCACTGAAGCTATAACACCAACTCTTTGTCTACTCGACTGCTCTGAAACTGTAGCTATTCTGGGTGGACCAGTCACCCACTCTTAAGATGTCCAGGGACACTGAGTATCATCTCCCTCTGAATCACTGCTGTGAGTTAGTCGGTCCTCATCAATTCTATCTCCCCAACTAAGGCTGTATGGTGTAATAGTAGACAAGGTAGTCACGAATGTACACTCTTTGGCAAACTGATCACTGAACCCTATCTCCTCTGCTGCCGCTCCTAACACATCCTGCTGCTTCTTCTTCTTCTTGGGACACTGTCCTACATAGTGACCCATCTCTCCACAAGCAAAGCATCTCATTGTGCTCATGTCTCTCCTCTGCCCACTGTTGCTACTGCTCTCTCCTCCCTATGGTGGGGCCCCAAACTTGGGAGCCTGCCGACCTCCACGGTCGGTCTTCTTCTTGCCCTTTGTCCAAAGAGCAAGGTCCTCAACACCAAAAACTGATTGTTGCTGCTGCTGCTTTCCAGAAGCCTCGGCTGCAAGCCTAATCTCCTCCTGGATGAAGTCATCCCACATCCTCTCCCATGTAGGCATAACCTCCTTGGCAACAATGACCCGTACAAATGGACCCCATGGTTTGGTGAAACTATTCATTGCTTGCCTCACCAAAGAGTTAGGGTTCACAACCTCTTTGACGGCTGTGAGCTCATCTTTGATCTGAGTGTATCTACCAAGGAATGAAGTAACCGTCTCATCCTTGAGCATGTGAATGCCCCTGAGTCGGTTACGAAGAACCATCTTCCGGTTCTCATTAGAGCTCTTGTACAACTTGCACAGAGATGCCCACATCTCGTATGCACAAGTCTTCCCAGTCAGGTGGGGAATAATGTGATCTTTCACAACATCACAAATGATCCTCTTTGCCTTGTTGTTCCTCCTCCTGAACTCTGCTACCAAGACGAGAGCAGTGACAGGAATGGGAGGAACAATTGCCTCGACTATGTCCCATAGCTCGAGGTCCTCTAAGACAAAGACCATCCTTGCCTTCCAAGGCGACCAATTGATAGCCTCGGCTAACTTGTCCTTCATGCACATCTGAGATACCGACATGTTTGTCACACTGCGTTCACTCTGATGCTCCCAATGCAAAGGAACACTGCCTCACTCCTGTCAACACATGTGTGAAAAGAGGAAAGCGAAACCACGACCTCACTCCTAATCAGTAGGTGTGAAAAGACGTCGTACTCTACAGCCTCACTCCTATCCACGCAGGTGTGAAAAGAAGCTGTCCACAAGTGTAAAAAATCAGCCCAACAAATCCGCCAACAACTGTCCACAAACACCGTAAACTGACTATCCAAAATCTGCCCTGAGTTGTGCAACTGGCACTGAATGTGAGGTACCTTTAGATCTGAAGTTTACCCATTGTTTTGGACTGTAAACTTGCTGTCCAAAACAACCAACAAATCTGATATAAAAACTCACAAAACTGCCCCCAAAATTGCTCTCAAATCAACAAGTCTAAGCCACCTTTGCCTCTGATACCATGTAGAATTTTTGAGATCCTATGAGGCTGCCACCTAAGGTCTGTCCTTGACCTTAGTATGTCTCTAAGTTTCAACTATATGGCTGTCTTTTTTTGCTGTTTTAGGACAGGCAGTCATCCCATCCCACTTTCTGCTCAATGTTTTGAAGGTTAAGTGCTCTTTTAAGGTGCCCTTGCAAATGTTTTCTTATCTCAATGTTAGCACATGCAATATAACTTAAAACACATAACACTACCTCTAGATCTTTAACTTTAAAATGCTGATCTACACTTCTAAGCATGCATAAATTTGACACAGGTATTTTTGGTCAACATGACCCTGGATAAACCCCCTCTGGGGAAAACCAGTTTGGGATATATGTCTATATAATGATGATGAAATCAAGAGATAGAACAAGTAATACAATACAATGGAACTTGTATACATAGCAAGCTTCTCACAAGCCTTGCCATAAGATCCAGAAAGAGAAGTGCCCAAACTCAAGTGCGCCCTCTCCCTTTGTTGCTCTCTGCACTGAAGTGAAGTGCTCTAGCTCCTCTTTGACCCAATGAAGAAATCCCTCCACAGGAATGTGCTCTCTTGTGCTGCCTCTCCACTGAAACTGTCAGAACTCGATTCCTCCAAGCATATCTGCTACCCAGTAGCTGTCAACCCTCTCCACAGGTGCGCCCTCCTGCTAGCAGAAATGATCACCATAAAATAACAGAGGCCAAAGCTGGATATCTCTCACCATGAAATCATGCACCCTCCCTCTAGTCTCCTCATGCAACTAACCTCATCTCAAGGCCTCAAGTCCTTCTCTGCTGGTGAGCAAATGAAGGATACAAGTGCGCCTCATCTCCTAGATGCGCCCCTCCTCCATATAACATGCTCCCTCTCAGAAATGAAGGCTAAGACTCCATGGATATACTCTCCATGCAAGCTCCAAGCAACAAGAGCCTCCTCCTCAAGCTCTTAAGGGTTTCTCTCAAACCCTCATCAAGTGCATCGTCTCCCTCCTTGAGAAATGCGCCCTCCTCTCTTCTCCAAAACTCACAAGTGAAGAATGAATCTCAAAATGCACTATACCCTCACTTTAGCCTCTTTTGGTCAAGCCCTAATAGATCAATGGCCTAGATCCAATCTAGCCAAGTCTAATCAATGGGTGAGATCTCATCCAAAAATCTCACTAAGGAAACAGGCTTTCCTTACTTGCTTTATGTCTATCAATTCACCCACATTGTGAATTAATTGTCACTTTATGACTTAAGTGACATATTTCACTTTTGACTTAAATCTCCTAAGTCAAAGTGAAATTAGAATCATAAAGTAAAGTACAAGGGTAATAGTCTTCCCCCTTTGTGCTTAGAGACTCATAAGCACATGGAGACCACTTTCCAAGGTACCAAAATCTCAACAATATATATATATATAAAACACTCTCGAAATGCTCTCGCTCCCAAATTTTTTTGAAAATCGATGCTCCTGCTCCCCATTATCACTCCCTGCTCCCAACAACCTTGCTTAAATCATTGACAACCTTAAGCAACCCTCTAGACTCATCTCCAAGTTCCCTTTTCCATCTAGAAACTTGACCTTTAGGGGCTTTCATCCATACATATCATTTTCTATCTCATTTCCCCCTAGGGTCATCGAAATTCCCCCCTCGAGGTGACTACCTCACCTCTAAAGTGATAGGAACTCTTACCTAAGGTGATAGTGGGTAGGTGCTCTCCTAGTTGTCGCCATTTTGGTGGTTGGGTCGGGCTTTGCCCAACCTACAACTTGTGCTATAACATGTACAATGTATATGGCATCTATTTCTTCAATCCAATTCATGCGATCTAGAGCATTAACGTCACTCGACTCTTGATTGTTATGATCATATACTTGGCCTTTCTCAAGCACATTAACTTTGTTCATAAGGGCCTCTTGAGCTTGCATTATTTGGATGTTTGTTTGTTTCAATTTTTGATCTAATAATATTAAGTTTCCATCACTTATTTCCTTAGGGAAATTCTTAATCCTAGATGCAATCAAGTTAGTTTTTATTTTGGATGCCCATTCTTGGTCTTCCAACAAGGTATTTGGGGATTTGTCTCTTAAAATGAGACCAAATTGTCTCTCAAAGGTATAAACATGTTGTAGGAGAATTGCCTTGGCCTTTGGTCTAAGATCATCAGGAAACTCTTTTCTCAAAGTATCAAATCTCATATTAAACCCATCATTAGACTCTATTTCTTTTTTCTTGATTTGACTAAATTGGGTCAAAAGCAATCTACCATCCCTTTTGATTTCCCATCTTTTTATGAAGGTGTCTTGAAGGGCTTGCCAAGTTTTAATGCTTTTATAAGGACGATTGTTATACCAAGACCTAGCATCTCCTACTACTGATGAAAAGAAGAGTCTTATGATGACATCCTCATGTTGGTATTGGGTACCGTGGAGTCCAATGGTATGATACAATAAGGATAAATGGTCTTCAATGGAAATATCATTATTACTAGGGAACTTAGGCAACCACCTATGAACATCCTTAGGCAGGTCACGAGGGTAACCTTGAATTCCAGTCATATCTAAAGGTCTAAAAACTTTGGAGACCCATGCTTGAAGAGCCATTTGGTATATAGGAGGGTTATTAGGGGGTCTCCTTTTGTATGTTCGAATAGGTCTTGGGTTTTGTGGAGTCGCCAGGTGAGCAACCTAGGTAAGGCTTTGATGGAAGCTCACCAAAAGAATGCTTTTTGGATTTCTAAGAAGAATGACTCAATTGTCCTTGGCAACAATGCCAAAATTTTATCACCCAACCTAACACTTCTGCTAAGCCTTCACAAGATGCAAGACAAGGGTAACCTATGGAAGTGCTTGCCATTGTCACCTTAGCAATTACTTCTCTCGTTTTAGTGAAGGATTGAAATCCAACACAAGGGAGGCTTCCCTAGCGACCTCAAGGAATTCTATTGCAAGATTGAATCAAGTCGACAACCTCCTATCTTGGTTACTCAATTATACCACCACTTATGTCAAGGTTCAAGGTAAACATAAGGTAGTTAAGTAAAACAATTCCTTATTTGTGTGTGAGGTGTTTTAAGACAATAAGTGACAACTACCAAGTCAAATAAATGCCCTGAAACACTACAAATCAAAAGAAAAGCTATGGTTGTCATAAAACTTGTATTTTAAGATGAATGCTTCAGCAATAAGACAAGTTGCAACTACAAAAATATAACATGCCTTAAATCCAATAAACATGTAATGAAAGAGGGCTGAAAATGCAAGCTAAAACTAGGGTTTTGGGTAACAAATGCTTACTAAAATGTAAATGGCACGAAACAACCTCAAAATATGCAAGACATCAAGCCCTAGTTGGCTGAAAATTATAACAATAATGCAATAAGTGATGTCAAGGAATATTCCAAGGTGAAGAATGCCACAACCCCTAGATGTTAGGCTACAAATGGTTGAAAATTGAAGAATGATTGCAATAAAACCTAAATTTACCATAAGACATCAAAGGAAGAAGGGAATTAAGGTTTAAGGTCACTTGCAAGAGAAATAAACTAGTGTCATCCAACTTCCTTGGGAATATGGAGTCAAAGTTGCAACTTTCATGGAGAGTAAAGGCAAGAGAAAGACCTAAGGATTAAACCCTAGGGTAGTCTACTACAAACCCTAGGTATCAATCCTTTAAAAGAGCTACTTAAGATAGTCCACTACAAACCCTAAGAGGTCGTCCTATGTCTTCCAAATACCTTTTAGCAAGAGATCAGGATGGATTTTGGTAAAAAACTAAGAGAAGTCCACTACAAACCCTAGAACTTTAACCTACAAGAGCAAGACTAGGGTAGTCCACTACAAACCCTAGAAATACACTTATGTCCTTCAACAATCTTTAAATAAATGATAACGAGGGAAGGTAGTCCACTACAACCCTTCCTATGGTTTCAAGATGAAGTTTATCCAAGAAAATATAAGATATCATGCAATTATCACCACTTTGATAAAAAAATTTACTTAATACATCAAGAATAAACCATCAAAGACTTGAAAAGAGCACTTACTAGGCAAATCAATGAGCATCAGTGAAACCCTAACCATAAATCATCCATAAAACTTGAAAAGCATCCACAATATCATCTCCAAGAAGGTGTGCATAAGTGATCCATAGTGAAAAAGGAAGATATAACACAAGTGTAGTGATGACTCTCCACATAATGAGTTATGATTTACAAATAAGGAAACCTTCCTCTATTTAGATGAGACAACTCGAGCACCTCATCTCTCTACAAGCCCCTAAAACATAATAATGCATGATACAAGGTGGATTGGTCTCAAGTCGACCCCCAAAAAGGCCTAAAAAATGAAAATATAATGCTAAAACATCAAAACGTCCTCTAAAGAAGCCACACATGTAAGTGTAGAGGACAAAATGAGGGTGATGTCATCTCCTCAAGGGGTACAAAGGATCTAAAAGTCACATCCATCCCCAAAAGGTGCAAAGCATCATCAAAGGTCACATCCCCTCACCAACAGGGTCACACCGCATCATCAATTTAGTGCCAACTCATCACCCATGTGCTATATTGTCTCACTAAAGTCATATCACTCCAAGCACAACATCATCCTCTAGATGTGCAACATCCTAAGTAAAAATGCCAACCTCATGAAAGAGGAGGGCTCCATCATCCCTCCAAAGGGTTCTACCATCACCATCACATGTCATGTCATCAATTTGAGCCACATAATAAAAATGCCATGTCATCAAGGGGTACAAACGCTCCAAAAGTCGAATCCATCCCCAAAAGGTCCAAAGCATCATCAAAGGTCACATCCCCTCACCAATAGGGTCACACCTCATCATCAACCAAGTTCCAACATCATGAAGGAGGAAGGCTCCATCATCCCTCGAAAGGGGTCTACCATCATCATCACATGCCACATCATCAATCTGAGCCACAATGTCCTCAATGGGTGCATGATGTCACTAGGGGTCCCGTGTGGCATGTCCAGTTGCATGTGTAATTTCCTAGCTCATTAGTGCAACGTCCTAGGTTCAAGCGCTGTGTGGGGGTGTGGAAAGGCATGGCAGGTCACCAAGTAGCCGAACGCTCATCATCAAGGGCTCAACGTCGTCCATACAGTGTGCATCGTCCAAGGTAGAAGCATCAATCTCTAAGGGTGTACATCATCAAGCAAGGCTCACACAATCAAGTAATACCAACCATTATGAGATGCAAGAGCCTCTAGAATCATAAAATTTAAGTCACAACTTAATACAAAATCCATGTAAGCATTTCACTTTAGGTATCTTCTTCAATCTTCACACTAGCTCAAGACTTTATGCAATTTGCCAAGTTTAGGTATGGGAGGACTATCACAAGACCCTATTAGGTGTGCCAACACCTAAGTAGAGGAGTAGTTCTCAAGAAACCCATCAAAGTGCAAGTATAAATGAATGATGTGACATGGGGTTTACTTCATGGTCATGGTGTCATTTACATGCAAGGCCACATGTGGGTTCATCTCCATGTGCGCCTTTGTAGAGGGAGCGCTTAGTGTTTTGAGTTACCCTTTCCTCTAACACTATTTCTTTCCAAACCCCTATTATTGCCTTTTAATATTCATTTATTGGTTTGCAAGACCCTCTTTAGGTTTATGCATTTATTTTTACCGGGATTCAATTAAGTGGTTTTAATTTGATATGCATTCAGTGCATTAGGACTTGGGGTGATGGCCTCATAGGGAGGGGGTAGAGCTCAAGATGATCTTTGGCTTTTGATTTATCATTTGTCATCCCATTTCATTTTTCATTATTTTACCAACTGTATCAACCTTGAGCATTCAAGCCCCTTCCTCTCATGGGAGGATGAAGGTACAAAGCTTTTCGGGGTACATGTAACAACCATTTCCAAAAGGTAGGACAACGGAAGGAATCTAGATGGAATTTGTTAAGTATGGATAGGAATGGTACGTTAGCCTTATCAAGGCCTCCTAGTAGTATACCTATTTCGCAAGAGTGACAACACTTGACTAGGACACATATGATGGCCGCTAAGGTGAAACAAGGAAAAAAGCATAACTTCCAAGTATCATGATCCGTTATTTGACTTCAACTCATGATCCTCACCTAAATGCTTAATGCATTGAATGTAATACTTTGTATGAAACAATGACTATTGTACCTCATGTGTGTTGGACCACCATCATTGGATGAACCATGCTGATCAAGTGAATGAGCTAAGAAATGATGAGGGGGGAGGCATTTGAGGGACTACTGTTTATGGGGAATGTTGATCATCATCTTTGGGTTCACTGTCTCCAATGTGGATCATGGAGAATGCTCTCCTCTAGTTACCCCCAGGTAAGAGGTGTAACAGTTTCCTCGTAGTCCTCTCCTCTCTGGGAGAACCCTCTTGCCACAAACCTCGCTTTGAACTTCTCAATGCTTCCATCTGCAACATGCTTCATCTTGTAGAGCCACCTAGAACTCACAACTAACTTACCCCCTGATCTTGGCACTATGTCCCAAATACCATTCTTCATGACGGTGTACTCCACCATGGTATCCCACCATACCCGCTGGTCAGTTGCCTCTTGAAAATTGGAAGGCTTGGAATCTAGAATGTTGTTCATCAATGCCATATAGTTTGGAAACTTCTTCGGAGCTCTGCTTTCTTTGAATGTGCTCCTAGGAGTCTCAATATGCTCCTGAGCATCCCTCAATTTTTGATTGAACCATGAAGGTCTCTTGACAGAAGTGCAAGAGGCTGTCGTCCCCCCTTCTACACTTGAAGGCTGCCGTCTTCTTGCTCCTCATCCTCTGTCACTAGGTATAGAATCTCCTTAGACTTATGCTTGTTGCTTGGGAAAGCAACCTTGGCATGCTTGCCAAGCGTGGACCCTCTACATACACCATGTTGCTCAAGTCTGAACTTTAGAAGACCTATGACTATCTCCCTTAGAATAGGCAATGCCTTGTGATGCATGTGCCCCATCCTCTTGTGCCACAACTGACACACGTTGTCACTATTATGTACTAGGGCTCTAAGAGGTTCACCTTGCAACCTATACAAATTACCTTCTCTAACCCCTATTAACTAATCTGTATTTGGGCGAGATTCCTTTAGTCTGATGAGTACTTGTTGATTCGTGAATTTCACTGCAAAGCCCTTATCCTCCATAACCGAAAATGAAAGCAAGTTCTTCCTGAGACTTGGTACAAACAAGACATTGTCAAAATCTAAAGAATTACCCGACTTGAGCTGGAAGGGAATAGTACCAACTCCTGCTACTGGGTACTTGGCATCATTACCAAGCTCAACCTGTATTCCTGAGTTCTGCTTCTTTAGACTAGAAAATAATTGTCGGGTTGATGTCATATGTCAAGATGCCCCATTGTTCACATACCACACAATCCTGGGAATTGTGCTAGTAGAAAGACAAGATACCAATGATAAATCCTTCTCGAACTTGGCAACAAACTTGTTCATCTGAGTTTTTGCAGAGGTTGTTACCTGCTTTTGCTGCTGCTTCTCTTACCCTTCTTCTTATCTGGACACTGTGATGCATAATGATTGTGCTTATGACAATTGAAGCCCTTGATTTTACTCAAGTCCTTCTTTCTTGGTTGTGAGGTTGACTCCTCACTCTTTCCTTTACCCTTGCTGGGTCCTTTACCTCTGCCCTTATTTGACTGAGCAAATAGAGCTAGGTTCTTTTCACCATCCTTCTTGTCGGCCTTTGAATCCATCCGAGTCTCCTTCTAGATACAATCATCCCAAAGCCTCTCAAAGTCAAGAAGCTTTTCTCGAGCGCAAATACCTTTGACAAATGGTTCCTGTTATCCCCCACTTTAGGGATAACTAAAGAGATTATGTTTTGAGGCCCACAGTTCCCAGACATGGAGTACCGAGAGCCAGATCGACTTGAGCATGGTCCTGGAGGGCCCATCTTTTCTTTTCTTCAGCGCCTCCACCTTGTCAACAACAACAACATCCATCACCTCGGCTTGGTCCTGTAGCAGAAGTGGATCTTGCTCCATGAGGTAATGAGTCCGGGTATCATGGTATGTGTCACTCTGATCCTCAAAACCTTTGAATATGTGCATTCAATTCTTTTTGTTTCTAACGGGTGCGTGGATCTTATACCTATCCACTTGACCATATATGGGGGGAATGACATGATGCCCTAGTAAGCTTGTGCCCATAGGTTTTGAGTTGCCACTGGGGGGATTCATGAAAAGCCATTGTCCGCTCCCACCATACTTACCACTTTCCATCTTCCTCCCGCTCATCCATCCCATTACACTGGTCCAGGCATTGGGTTGGCCAAATATTTAAGGGTTGCACCTTACCTTGTGGGAAGAAGGGGCTAATGGCCTAGAGGGTAAAAGCAGCTAGCAAAAGATAAAAGCCTAAAAAATAAAACCTCGAGATGCTTCGTCTAGGGATCCGCAACAAAGTAGTAAAAGGCTTCTCAACAAGAAACAGAGGGACCCATAAAAAATAATAAAACAAGACCTAGTCAGAGGATATCATCACGAGACAACTTATTAGGTCCATGGGCATCTAGCGGTATGACACTACTAGCAGCTGGTTACCACGCCAGGGTAGTTTCTCTTGGTGGCATAGCCAAGAGAAAGGGGGTCTCATCACGAGCCAACCTTCTCATTTCTGTGAAAGTGCTTGTGGGTAACATTGCCACCATTGGTCACCACGCTAGGGTAGTGTCCCCTGGTTAGCTTCTTGAAAGAAAAAGCAATAAAGAATAAAGATAAAAGGCATGAATGGGCTTGAAAACATTTGCATCCAGGGCAGGTGCAACTCACCTTCTACAAAGGCACCTACAGGTAAGCCATGCATTTCCCTGCTATCACTGCAACCCTTGTCAGGACATTCCTTATCCACCTCATCCACTAACATGACTTGGATTTGATTTCTCTCGGAAGCATCCCACATCCAGTGAACAATAGCCCAATAGGACGCCCTGTCACTTCCTCCAAACTTGGCTTGCAGATTTGTATAATGTCTTTGAGCACTTGACTGAGTAAAAGGGGTTTTATGCACATGCTTAATAAAATTGATGATTAGATGTGATTGACATTGCTATGATCCCTGTGACTTATGAGCCCATGGAGGGCGTATTTGTTGATGTGCAGGATCATACCCGACGGACAGGTACCATATTGGACAGATACACATGGGGAGATGATTAGTTCGAACCTCCATGGGGCTGAGAGCCCACCAGATGGATGCTGAGACCCCAGCAGTGGGCAGAGACAGGTTAGAGGGTTTGCATCGGGGAAGAGGAGGATGTTCCACCAGAAGCAGTTGAGCAGACTTGTACCCAGGGGGGTTGTGTTTTTTCCACCAGGACGTTGGCCTTGGAAGGCCATGACGTCACCCAAGACGTTCATGACGTCATCCAACATTTTTGGAGGTTTTGGGAGGCAGTTTTGGCACGTGTGGCTTGTTCTGGAGGCCCAAGGAGGCCTAACGTTTTGCTCCAGGAGGCCAACATTGCTCTAGAAAGGGCTAACGTCACCCTAAAAGGGCATGACGTCCTGATTATTTGCTTGATTAGGGTTTGATTATGACATTTAATGTAAAACAATATTATTATGTATTTTGGCGATGCCGACCTTTTGGTGACCTAAATTTAAATTAAGGTCATTGGTATGGTATAAATTGAGGGTTTTTACTCTCATTTTCTGATCATCTTTCACTCACACTTGTGTGAGGTCTGAAATTTGCTCCCTCTTTTAGGGTTTTGGCTGAAATTCTAGTGCGCACTTGTTGAAGG
>ML808825.1:160588-177630 GCA_009831015.1 Picea engelmannii
TTAGGGACGTCTCCCTTGGACTAGCCCTCCTAAATAGAAAGAGCCCCCCATCGAGGTGACAGTGGGTGGGGAAGCTCCTGTTACGCCGGTTTCAAGCCCTGACTCAAGCTTTCAAACCTTTCCTACAAACCGTGCGATAACAGAACCCAAGTGTAGCGCAAATTTCAGACCTCACTAATGAGTGAGTGAGAGATGATGAAAAAATGAGAGTAAAAACCCTAAATTAATACTGTACCATGACCTAATTTCACTTTTAGGTCATAAAAAGGCCGACAAAGCCAAAATACTAAAAATCATACTGTTTTACATTAAATGTTTAAATTAAAACCCTAATCAAGCTAAAGAGAGACGTCATGCCCCCTTTAGTGTGATGTTAGCCCCTTCTAGGGCAAATACAACATCCTGGAGCAAAACGTTACCTCTCCTTGGGCTTCTCCAACCTGCCACACTGCCAAATCTGCCTCCCAAGACGTCCACAAGGCTGGATGATGTCATGATCATCATGGGTGACGTCTTGGGCCTTCCAGGGTCAACGTTCCAATGGAGGGGGCACAACCCCCCTAGGTCAAGCTCTGCCAAGGTGCCTCTGGTGGAATGTCCTCCTCTTCTTCGGTGCAAAGCCTCTGACCAACTCTGTCCCGTCGATGCCTCCTGATGGGGTCTCAACATCCATCTGCTGGGCTCTTCAGCCCCATGGAAATCCGAACTGATCATCTCCCCATGTGTACCGATCTAATATGGTACCTGTCCGTCGGGCATGATCCTGCACATAAACCACTATGCCCTCCATGGGGTCATAAGTCACAGGGATCATAGCAATGCCAATCACATCTCATCATCAATATTATTAAACCTCGTTGGCATGATTTGACATTGGGGATACACTTTATGATGGAGATACACATTATTTCGGTTGAGTGCTCCATTGAAGGGACAAAGCCCTTATTCATTGAAGAATTTTTAGGACATTGTTGTGTGTTTAGGTGAGCACACTCAACAATCTTGATGACATTGAAGGCTTACCTTGGCAACTCCACATTCTTGAAATGAGGTATCATCTTGTATGTTCATAGTTCATGTTAAATTATTTGAGGTGAAAAAATATGGCACCATGGTCCTTCATGTATTGTATTCTTCTTTTGATGTTACATAAATTCTTGGGTACCCAAATGAGCTCCCTCCAAAATGGAAGGAGCACATTTCAAAGTTTGATGGTGATATTCATTTTGCTACTCAACATGTGACATCATTTTTGGATTTTTTTCGAGGCCCAATATAATGCATGAAGATGTTTTGATAAGATGATTTGTATATTCCTTGGAAGGAATTACAAGAACTTGGATCAAGAGTTGTTGTAGGACAAGGGAAATAGCTTCTCTTATAGGTTTGATCCAATTATTTCTCAAAAATTGGGACCCTACTTATGAAGAAGGTCAAGATGATGAGATCAATGAAGATTTTGATGCAGCCCATCAAGACTCTATTGAAGACCATGCACATGAGGAATATGTTGATGAAGAAAACACTCAAGTCTCCATGCCATCATTCCATTAAGATAAACGTTTGAAAAGCCACGATCCTCCTCAAATTTCTGAATTTAGTGATGTACATGTCGTTGATTTGGAGAGGGATTAATTTGAAGATGAACCCTTGAAGCATGATAGAGTTTCTGATGTATTTGTTTCTTCATGTAATGAGAAAGACGGTAGCCAAAGGGATGAAGATGAAGATGTTAATTTTCAGATTAATAGTCATAGTTTGGGTGTGGATTGCTGGGTATTTTATGAGGATCCCATCTATGACATTGATTTAGATGATTCTAGAGGGGAAAGTACAATTTTTTTGCGTTTGGTGCAACCATTTTTAATAAGTGCATGTTTAGAAAATTACATGATTAATTTCCAACCATGTTTTCCTATGGATAATTAAGAAAATTTTCAGAGTAAGGAGCATGTTGTTGATGATGAAAGCGCTGGAAATTTCCATCTATCTTCTTTATATTTTAGTGAATGTACATGTCATTTTCAGCTGAAAATTATGTTTTTAGTGCTGGAAATTGTATGGAGCAGCAAGATATTGAGTGTAGAATTCATAACAATCATTTTTAGCCATCTATTTCTGATCAGAATTTTCTTTCAAGATCTGAAATTTCATGTCACACAACATCCCTATGCTTAGAAGAAGACTTTTTCTTGTTGGAGTAGCCTACACCTTTAATTTTTGTAGGTGTGATTGATATTTTTATTGTAGATCAGCCTTTGGAGAAGCATTTCGAAGACATTTTTCAGGTTAATGAATGGCTGCCATGTACCTTTTCCAAGCCATATTTCAACCCTCTTCAACAATGGATTGAGTTAGCATGTGTTGGAACATGCTACTCTTGTCAATTTTTTATATTGGCTGTTGTTGTCGTCCTTATACACACCTACAAGTGTGGAGAAGTCTCCAACCCACTTGGTGTGTCATTGGAGGAATAATGCCTAAGTCCAAACCCACTGTCACCTCGACTTGGACTTCTTTCGTCTGGGCTCACTCCTAGGGAAGCCAAGGGGTGTAGACCTTACTTACTATGTAAGGTGATTAATGTGATCTAGGAGTTAATTTTGGTTTATTACGTTAGGGGAAGACTGACCTATATGACAAGCAACAATGCAAATGCAAAACTTTCAATGACAATCAGACCTTTCCCTAAAAGGGCAACTAAGACTAGTGCCTAAAGATTGGGTAAATGGGTCAATAAAGTTTGTACACAAAGAAAATAATTAGATGAACTATTCACAAAATAAAAAATGTAATCTACACTTGAGATAAATTACAAAATGAAATATATGAATGAAATATGCTAGGAACAAGTATACAATAGAACTAACCAATGGGACAATAGCACAACTATGTAACAAAACTAAAGAATGATTAGACCAAATATACAATGAGCATGAGATAACCAAACATGAAAGATGTAACTTGAAGTAACTTGCCAATGAAGCTAGTGCGCAACTTATGAAGCAATAGGACTTGAGGTAAATTGCCCAAGAGAGACAATGCACAACTTAGAAAGTAGAATGCCCAAATAGAGATGGTGCTGTAGGTAATTTTTAGGAGAATTTTAGAGTCTCTCTTTGATTGGGTGGATTAAGGTTTTAAGAAGCAAGCCTAGACTTTGTGTCTACCCCTAGACTCTTACCGCTTTGGCCAAAATGATTGCTGGGTGCTTAAGAAGAAGGGAAAACAAGGCCCTTCTCTAGCTCCACAGGTCAACCCGGATTACTTGGGCGCTCAAGCAGGGGGGGCACCTAGTGCTGTGAAGTCGTCCCCGACTTAACACCCTGTGTATCCTCCACAAGCACCCTTTTTGGTGGCGAAAGTTGTACCAGTCTGGGTGCCTAATTAGACTAGATAAATTCCTTCCAAATCTAAGCCACAAGTTATGATTAATTGCCAACTTGGAAAGATAGATTGCTTAAGATACAAGATTTCTTCGAACTTAAAGAGATATTAACAAATTAAACACGAAAGCAAGCCTTACGATATTGCATGGGTTGGCTAAGCGACACCTCTTTGCAAGGTGTAGGCAAAATAAATCAATGCATGTAAAAAAAAGACTTGGAAAGTAAAATAAATTGCTCCTAGCCACTCAAACTTGTCTTAAGGACAAGTAGGGAAAACAAGAAATAAATCAAATACTTTGCAACCTCAACAAAGGCACAAGGAGGAGGACAAGCATACCGGTTTTGTGCCTAAGTGGGTGAACAAAGAATGAATAACTTAAAAAAAACAATAAACCTAGCCTCTCAACCTTGTCTTAAGGACAAGTGGGGCAAACAATTAGATGCAATAAAAGGAAAATAGACTACCCATCCTTACGATTTTGCATGCGTTGGCTAAGTCGAACCACTTTGGAAGGTGTAGGCACAATTATTTACAATGATTACAAGATAAATTATTGAAAGTTGAGAAGAATGCAAGCCCAATAGACTCTCTTGGGCTGCTTACAATCTAGGAAATAAATGAGAGAAGAAAGGGGCTTTGTTACCCCAAGTTGGGAGGCTCTTCTTGAGTGTTTTATGGCTCCAATTGGGCAACATCTTCCCTTGTCCTCGCGAGAATCTGCAAAAATCAGCAAGCTAATGCTTGCTGAAAATGCCGTAAAATATGCGAAACAACTCAAAAATTTCTGTTAGTGAAAACATAAATTTTTACTATAAAAATCTAAATATGAAATATGTATTTTATGCCTATTTTAGAACAAAAAATAGCCTCAAATCCCAAGAAAATGATAGAAACTAGAACATAAATAAATGGAGGAATCCCGTGGTTGAACAAAGAAATTTCTAGATGTGAAATTTGCTTCTCCAAACCCTTAGCGACCTGGAAATGAGTGAGATTTTGTTACAAAACAACAAGGAGGTGAGTACATGAAATGGAAATTCCAAAATACTTTCCAATACGATACAAATAACTCAGTAAGTCTACAATAATACTACCATAAACTTACCCAAGAAAAATACTTTACTTGGATCTCCTAGATTATATTTGAAAGCAAGAAAAACCCACACGAAACTATGGCAACAATATCACCTCAAACCAAGACCATGAGGAGCATCAAAGAGGCTCCCAATGAACCATGAAATTCCCTCCAAAGCTTTTCTTTGTTCCAAAAATTTGCATGCAAATACTTGCAGCAAAAAATTACAAGAAGAAATGAAGAAGAAAGAGAGAGGAGTAGGAAAGATTTGGGCAGCATAAGTTTGCTCTGAGAATAGATTTGAAATGAGGGAGGGGCGAGCATTCTTTTATATCTGGAAGGCAAGAGAGACCCCTCTTGGATGAGATCCAAGTATTACTCAAGCAAGAGAAGTCATCATCTCAAGGAGGGGCGCAATTTTAGGGTATTGGTATGGTTAAGGGTTTGAGGGTTGAGTGAGGGAGAGGGGGAAACACCTTTTCACACACCCAACCACTAAGTTAGAACCTTAGGGGGGCACACTTAGGGTTTAGCTTAGGTTTTCACTTTAATTTTAATGTTTGGCTAAGTTACTCACCAAGGGGGGCACACTTTTCCTAGGGAGAAGTCATGTTGAGGTAGTGGCTAAGGAAGGGGGGTTGGGTTAAGTTAAAAAATGACTTTTCTAACTTAGGAAAAGGCTTAGGAATCATCTCCCACTCATTCTCATGACTTTTTGCTCATTTTACAATTTTTGGCATTTTTACTTAGCCAAATTAAACAATTAAATTGCTGACTCAAAACTGACTTGGACTCCTCATGGACAATGACCTAGCAAAACTTGTCCAATTGAGTTGAAACTTGTCCATTTCTTTTGAGTACTCACACCCCTATCAAATTTTTTTACATTTTTACATCAAATTTAATTAAAATTACCATTAACTGGGTAATTTTAATAAATTATAAAAAACTACTTCCGCAAGACTCTGGAAGATGTCTAGCATGGTCATTCACAATATTCCTAGACCCTAGTCACCCCTTGGGCTCGATCATTAGAACGCCTTTCACCACTTTGGAGGATTATTCTGAGTGGAAAACTCAAGGGTAATTAAATTTACTCGAGGATAAAAAAACACTCGATGAAAGGACTTCCCTAATGATAAAGTCCTAGGCAACTAACTAAAATATGACTCATGCTGACTCATTACATTATTATCCCACGCAGGGGAGCGGACATTCCGATTACAAAAAGGCGTGCCTGGTGCAAAAATTGCCTTGTAGAACCATAAAGTCTTCAACTTTGTTGCACCATCAGGTACATAGCTTCATGGCACATGGAGTTGACCCCCTAGTCGAAATAGGTGGTCAACATTTGGCTCCACATGGAGATGTGTGTTCGATCTTTTTGAAGTAGAGCATACGAGAACTTCAAAATCTACAAAACAAAATGTTCACCAATATCCAACATAAATACATGTATAAAAACATTAATCAAATAAATGAAATGCTATTGACAATAATTACAGAAATAAAATGACTATAGACAATAATCACAAAAATGGCTATACAATGAAATATATTCATCAAATGAAATGATACAAAACTTAAAGAAAAGGAGAAAGGTTAGAAATATGTTACAAAGGGTGCCCCTTTGGACACCAAGTGGCCCACATTTGAAAAATAGCTTGAGGATCCACCATCCAAATGACTAATATGGAATGAATTAGGACCATGCATGCAATGGATGAAATGAAACCCCAGATGTCTGAAACATCCATGTCCAGGATGACTTGTTGAAGATCCCTTTCCAAGTTTTATCGACTTGGAGTTTCTTGTGAGATTGAACACCCAAGAATCATGCATCTTCCTTTACTTGACCAAACTTTGAAGTTTGGCAAACCTTGTGAAACTTTGATAAACTTCTGCATATGACCATCATGGTGGAAGGCCAACCACTGCTCATAATGATATGAAATTGATAAACTGAAGTTTCCTTCCATTCTTCCATTATTCTGTATTAAAGTCCTCCGTTGGTTGAGAGGTTGGAAATGAGCATGTCAAATGAGCCACTTCACTGTTTTCATCAAGGTTGTCGAAGATCTCTTCTGAAGAGATGGGTTCTGCGGGAGGAGGGTGGGGAGTTGAATCATCTAGATATTCAACAACTTCGAACTCAAATTCCTTTATCTCCTCTAGATCAGTTATTGGCTCATCTACGGACTCATCCAGAATTTCCCTATGAACTTCCCTTTCTTGTTCACTGTGAAGCTCAAGCTTTATAGGGTCAGGATACTCAATACAAGTATGTGTACTGACAAGTTTAGCTTCCATGATCTCTAATTGATCTTCCATGGCCTCAAATTGTTCTTTCATGTCCTCAAACTGTTTTTTATGGGCAAACTGCATGGCCTCACACTGTCTTGCATGGGAAAACTGCATGTTCTGAATGATTTCTTTAAAATCCTCAATGGGATCTGTTGGATTATCTATCTTTATATCTGAATTGATTGTTTCTATATCTGGAAGTTCCATCTCCTTTCATTTTTCTAGAAAGGCATCAACCAATTCATTGTAAGTTTCAATCTGATCATCCCCCCACCTTTCTAAAAAAACATGCATCAAATCTTGTATGGTCTTGAACTCATTATCATCTGAATCATGAAACCAATCATAAGCATATTCCTCCCAAAGAGTCAAGACAAATAATTTCATTAGAACATCCTCATGAATAGGTGGATCACACCATTCATCAATACAGTGCCCAAAGGCTTTGATATGGGCATTAGCATCACCATGATCACGAAAATCAGGAAAATTTTCAATAACTATTTCAGGCAAATCATGAGGATAATCAACTATTCTTGAAAAATAAATAGGTTTATAAAAACTATCCATTTCTAAACCAGATCATTTAACAAAAAGGTCTACAAAAAAAGGTTTAGGACCCAAAAGTTACTAAGGATCCAACAAGAAGGAAAACTGGCTAACTTCATCCCAAAACCTTTTCAAGTTCAAGGATGAAGCTAAGCAAGCTGCAAGTTCCTTCTTGAAGAATACTTTGTCAAATTATTTTGAAGTGGAGTTGCCAGATGACCAAGTTTATTCTGAACAAACAAGAAGCATCAAACAAAGAAAAAACAAGAAGGAAAACAAAAGTTGTAGGATTATTATGTACAAACAAGAGATGTGCATCAAAGATTGCTTCTCCTCCAAGACTTTCAAGTAGGCTACGAGGAGCAAGAGGATTGCTCTCGGTAGTATACTTCAAAGAATTATCAAATGGAGTCACCACTTGGAGACTAAGCAATGTCGAATAACACATCTCAAGTTTTAAAAATTTTTAGGGCAAAGTTTTATTACTTAGTTTTTAAAGAATTAATTAGAGTAAGTCGTTTTAACCAAGGATAAGAGACTTATCCTCGACAACGACGCCAAAGATGTTGCCGTCCTTATACACACCTACAAGCGTGGAGAAGTCTCCAACCCACTTGGTGTGTCCTTGGAGGCACAATGCCTAAGTCCAAACCTACTGTCACCTCGACTTGGAGTTCTTCCGTCTAGGCTCATTCCTAGGGAAGCCAAGGGGGTAGACCCTACTTACTATGTAAGTTGATTAATGTGATCTAGGAGTTAATTTTGTTTTATTAAGTTAGGGGAAGACTAACCGATATGACAAGAAGCAATGCAAATGCAAAACTTTCAATGACAATCAGACCTTTCCCTAAAAAGGCAACTAAGACTAGTGCCTAAAGATTGGGTAAAGGGGTCAATAAAGTTTGTACACAAAGAAAAGAATTAGATGAACTATTCAAAAAATAAAGAATGTAATCTACACTTGAGATAAATTACAAAATGAAATATATGAATGAAATATGCTAGGAACAAGTATACAATAGAACTAACTAATGAGATAATAACACAACTATGTAACAAAACTAAAGAATGATTAGACCAAATATACAATGAGCATGAGATAACCAAACATGAAAGATGTAACTTGAAGTAACTTGCCAATGAAGCTAGTGCGCAACTTATGAAGCAATAGGATTTGAGGTAAATCGCCCAAGGGAGACAATGCGCAAATTAGAAAGTAGAATTCCCAAATAGAGATGGTGCACAACCTTAGAGATAGATAGACTTGAAATAAAATGTGCCCAACTTGAAAGCAAAGTACTTGGAAATAAAGTTGTTAGTAAAGTAAATCACATGAACATGTAACTACCTCAAACATAAAACTTGCACAACTAAAGATAAATGAAAATTGAAGCATAAGTGTTGTGAAAGTGTTGTAGGTAATTTTTAGGAGAATTTTAGAGCCTCTCTTTGATTAGGGGGATTAAGGTTTTAAGAAGCAAGCCTAGACTATGTGTCTACCCCTAGATTCTTACTGCTTTGGCCAAAATGATTGCTGGGTGCTCAAGAAGAAGGGCAAACAAGGCCCTTCCCTAGCTCCACAGGTCAACCCAGATTACTTGGGCGCTCAAGTAGGGGGACACCTAGTGCCTTGAAGTCGTCCCCGACTTAGCACCCCCTGTAGCCTCCACAAGCACCCTTTTTGGTGGCGAAAGTTGTACCAATTTGGATGCCTAATTAGACTAGATAAATTCCTTCCAAATCTAAGCCACAAGCTATGATTAATTCCCAACTTGGAAAGATAGATTGCTTAAGATACAAGATTGCTTCCAACTTAAATAGATATTAACAAATTAAACACGAAAGCAAGCCTTACGATATTGCATGGGTTGGCTAGGCCACACCTCTTTGCAAGGTGTAGGAAAATAAATCAATGCATGTAAAGAAAAGACTTGGAAAGTAAAATAAATTGCTCCTAGCCACTGAAACTTGTCTTAAGGGCAAGTGGGGCAAACAAGAAATAAATCAAATACTTTGCAACCTCAACAAAGGCTCAAGGAGGAGGACAAACCTACCGGTTTTGTGCATAAGTGGGTGAATAAAGATTGAATAACTTAAAAAAAACCAATAAACCTAGCCTCTCAACCTTGTCTTAAGGACAAGTGGGATAAACAATTAGATATAATAAAAGGAAAATAGAGTCTAGACTACCTAGCCTTACGATTTTGCATGGGTTCACTAAGCCGAACCACTTTGCAAAGTGTAAGCACAATTATTTACAATGATTACAACAAAAATTATTGAAAGTTTAGAAGAATGCAAGCCCAAGAGACTCCCTTGGGCTGCTTACAATCAAAGAAATAGATGAGAGAAGAAAGGAGTTTTGTTACCCCAGTTTGGGAGACTCTTCTTGAGTGTTTTATGGCCTGAAATGGGCAACACATCCCCTTGTCTTGGAGAGAATCTTCAAAACTCAGCAAGCTAATGCTTGTTGGAAATGCTGTAAAATATGCAAAACAACTCAAAAATTTCTGTTAGTGAAAAATACAAATTTTTACCATAAAAATCTGAATATGAAATATATATTTTATGCCTATTTCAGAACAGAAAATAGCCTCAAATCCCAAGAAAATGATAGAAACTAGAACAAAATTAAATGGAGGAATCCCTAGGTTGAACAAACAAATTTTCAGATCTGAGATTTGCTTCTCCAAACCCACCTGCAAATGAATGAGATCTTGCTACAAAACAACAAGGAAGTGAGTACATGAAATGGAAATTGCAAAATACTTTCCAATACCATACAAATAATTCACTAAGTCTACAACAATACTACCATAAACTTACCCAAGAAAAATACTTTGCTTGGATCTCCTAGATTATATTTGAAAGCAAGAAAAACCCACAAGAAACTATGGTAGCAATATCACTTCAAATCAAGACCATGAGGAGCATCAAGAAGACTCCCAATGCACCATGAGATTCCCTCCAAAGCTTTTCTTTATTTCAAAAATTTGCATGCAAATACTTGCAACAAAATATTACAAGAAGAAATGAAGAAGAAAGAGAGGGGAGTGGGAGAGATTTGGGCAGCATAAGTTTTCTCTGAGAATAGATTTGAAATGAGGGAGGGGTGAGCATTCTTTTATACCTGGGAGGCAAGAGAGACCCCTCTTGGATGAGCTCCAAGTATCACTCAAACAAGAAAAGTCATCATCTCAAGGAGGGGCGCATTTTTAGGGTTTTGGTATGGTTTAGTGTTTGAGGGTTGAGTGAGGGAGAGGGGGAAACATCTTTTCACAAACCCAACGACTAAGTTAGAACCTTAGGGGGGCACACTTAGGCTTTAGTTTAGGTTTTCACTTTAATTTTAATGTTTGGCTAAGTTACTCACTAAGGGGGGCACACTTTTCCTAGGGAGAAGTCATGTTGAGGTAGTGGCTAAGCAAGGGGGGTTGGGTTAAGTTAAAAAATG
The DNA here is from genome assembly GCA_009831015.1 of Picea engelmannii. Taxonomy (NCBI): domain Eukaryota; kingdom Viridiplantae; phylum Streptophyta; class Pinopsida; order Pinales; family Pinaceae; genus Picea; species Picea engelmannii. The sequence goes on from ML808825.1 coordinate 171,361, forward strand.
ACTTTTCTAACTTAGGAAAAGGCTTAGGAATCATCTCCCACTCTTTCTCACGACTTTTTGCTCAGTTTACAATTTTTGACATTTTTACTTAGCGAAATTAAGCAATTAAATTGCTGACTCTAGACTGACTTGGACTCCTCATGGACAATGATCTAGCAAAAGTTGTCCAATTGAACTGAAACTTGATCCAAGGGTATAGGGGGTCTCTTTCCATTTCTTTTGAGTACTCACACCCCTATCAAAATCCCCTAGGACCAAATTTTTACATTTTTACATCAAATTTAATTAAAATTACCATTAACTGGGTAATTTTAATAAATTAAAAAAAATTACTTAGACTCGACGAAATTCCGCAAGACTTTGGAACATGTCTAGCATGGTCATTTACAATATTCCTAGACCCTAGTCACCCCTTGTGATCGATTATTAGAACGCCTTTCAGCACTTTGGAGGATTATTGTGAGTGAAAAACTCAAGGGTAATTAAAATTTACCCGAGGATAAAAAACACTCGATGAAAGGACTTCCCTAGTGATAAAGTCCTAGGCAACTAACTAAAATATGGCTCATGCTGACTCATTACATTATTATCCCATGCACGGGAACGAACATTCCGATTACAAAAAGACGTGCTGGGGGAAAAAATTGTTTGGTAGAACTAGAAAGTCTTCAACTTTGTTGCACCATTAGGTACATAGCTTCATGGCACATGGAGTTGACCCCCTAGTCGAAATAGGTGGTCAACGACTACCATCTTTGTAATGTAAATTTATTTTGCAACCATGATCTACTACAGATTCCATGTTGGAATATTGTAACTGCAAAGAGTATTCTATTTATTATTGATGTATTATTCATTAGATCAATCCCCTTTTGTGGATTGATCATGTCGGGTATTATAAATTGCCAAATCCCCTTTTGCGGATTGGTCAAACCCTAATTGTAATAGGCTAAATGAGAAGTCGGCCCCATAATATATTAAAGTGGTTATAACCACCCAGAATGAGAAGTCGGCTCAGCTAGTGAAAAGACACCCCAGTTTAATGCCTGCTAGATTGTATAAATAAGAGAGGCTAGCGTCTCATTTGTACACACACTCACTTGATGTTCAGAGCGCAAGTCTGGAGCTGCAGTTGGAGAAGAAGGGAGAGAGAGAGGCGCACTACTTGGGAGAAGACTTTCTGTCTTGTTTGGTTTATTCTCTTGGCATTGTATTGGCTATCTATATTAAGGAAGTTTTTGCTGGGTTTTCTCCCCCATGAGGGTTTCCTAGGATAAATGATGTGTCTCTTGTGATTGTGTATTTCTCAGTGATCCTATCTATGCTATGGTTATCTAGTAAATTGAAAAGAAACCTAATAATAGCTTAAACCTTAACATGGTATCAGAGCCAAGCTGAAGAGAGCATCTTTCACAAGAAGAAGAAAAACGTCACTGTTATCATACATGAAAATTAAGGCTTTTTATTGAAGAAGGTTTTCAGCCTCAAAACCATCTAGAAAAAGTGTGCCCTAACCCAAGGAATTATTTGGCACCTTCAGCGCACCTTTTCAGTGGGTAGATCTCCCAGAAAGTGAAACCCTAGTTTTCACAAAGTTACTAGAAGCACTAGAAAACCAGAAGTACCAGAGTACCATAAAACCAGAAGTACCAGAGTACCATAAAACCAGAAGCACCAGTCCAGAAATCCGCTGATCAAGTTTGAGGAAGAAAAATTTGGATTTTCAGAAATCTGACTGCACCAGCTTACTCGCCTCAACTCAGCGCATCTATCCTCTGGATCAGAATTTCAAAATTTGAAGTTTGAAAAATTAGGGTTTCCTCATAAAACCCTAAGTTGCAGTTGTTGTCTCAGCTCCAATTGCAGTATCAATTGCAGTTGCAGTATTAGTTGGAGTATCAGCCGTAGTACCAGTTGCAGTCACCCTTGAAGTTTTTAAGAGTTGGTGATCATTACCGCTAGTACTAGATGGTGCCACTACCTGCAAATGCCGTCAGAGGTATGTACTCACACATGTTTAAACGGTATTTGCAGAAGAAGGGGCCTCTTTCCATAGATCCAGAAGGATCTCAAGATCCAACACATACAGAAGAATAATGCAACCCATGTGTGATTATTCTGATATGCATCTCTATTTGTTATGACAATATTTTGATCAGTGTTGCATGTTGTAGCTATGACCATCATTCTAACCCTTGGTCAAAATTAAAGTCAAGGTATTAGATGGATGAAAGATGAGATCATAGAGTTTATTCTCTAACCCAACCTTTTGTCAAGATAGCATATTGTCTTAGTACAAGAAGACAGGTTGAAGAAAGCACTCGTCATCTTGAGTGAAGAAGACTTGAGAGAAAAGCAACACACTCATTCTTGAGGACAAGGCTCCAAGTTCCAGGTTTGATTAATTAAGTTGATAAGATTCAAAGTTGCACATGACAAGTTGATAACTAGTCTTTGAAAAGTACCATACCTGGTAGCATGTGAGCATATTGAGATAAATGCTTAATGTAATCATTTGTCTAATACAAGCTAACATCTCCTCTAGGAGAAATCTCTTGTGTTAGTTCCAGGTTGCCATGGAGGAATGTTCGATCACAACACTATAAGAGTGTTGACCTCATTTCGTATTGTATTTCTTACTTTTGATCTTTACTTGACAGGTCACAAGTGATAGCTCTAAAGGAGCTATTGTGATGATTATTTGTGCTATTGCTTCATTATCAAAAGAACATTATTCTTGCTTGTTGTTTTGTTGACCTTGTTTCAGGTCATAGGTGATAACCCTGAGAAAGCTAAAGTGAAGGTTGCTGAAGGCAACATATTATATGAGACATGAAGCAGACTATGTACATGACCATATACACTCAGAAGATGAAGAAGAAGCTATCTCATATAAAGATTGATTGAAAGGAGCAGAAGGCTCCAAAGATGGTCGAACATTAGAACGAGAAGCAGATCTCGTTTGAAGCCAGACTCTGTCTTTCATCTTTAGACTTGGTATTCAACACCAAGTATACCTTGTAAGAGATGATGAAGTCCTTGTAGACTCAGAAGAAATCGAGAGTAAGCCTGATCTCAGAAAGGATCAGATGAAGAGACAACTCCCAGGATTGGGAGACAGATGCTGTAAGAAGACTAGATCGTAGCTTCAAAAACTTCTAGGAGATATGAAATCTCCTGGGAAGATTCCCTTATTTTAGTAACAGAGAAGGAAGCCAGTCAGAAAGACTAGGATATGGATTCTTTCGTGAGACTAGAAGAGAAGTCAATATTGACTTCCAAGATTGATCTATACAGATCAAGCATGTTGCAGATGTACAAAGCCTGATGTGTGTCTAGAGGATTCTCCCAGCAAGAGGGAGAAGACTATGACGAGCCACTTACTCCAGAAATTGAAGAAATAGTTCCACTATTTATGAAGACAACCAGAACAACTATAATTCATATATAGTATGAGATGCATGGGGAGCAATCCCCATATTTAAAACTGAGTGGCAGTTGGTGCATTGCATTAGTTGAGTCAGTTTCTGTTAGAACCCAGACATGTTCACCTAGTTGCTGCAAAACATGTGATGAGGTACCTTAAGGGTACATTAGATTATGGTCTCAGTTATGATGGAGATCATAATTTCACACTGAGTGGGTACACTGATTCAGATTGGGTTGGAAGTGTCTCTGACAGGAAGAGCACTTCAGGATGTTGTTTCAGTTTGGGATCAGCCATGATCTCATGGCAGAGTAGGAAGCAATCAAGCATTGCTCTCAGTACAGCGGAAGCAAAATACATTGCTACGTGTTCTGCTAGTTGTGAAGCTATATGGCTTTGTAAGTTGTTGACTGTTCTATTCGACCTAGAGATGGAAGCAACCACGATCCTATGTGATAACCAGAGTTGCATAAAGATGATAGAGAATCCTGTATTTCACGACAAGTCGAAACACATAGAGATCCGATACCATTACATCCGTGACATGGTGCAGAGAGGAGCCATAAAGCTCCAATAGGTTAGCACGGATGAACAGGTTGCCGATGTGTTGACCAAGCCTCTATCTCGTGTAAAGTTTGAGCACTTTCGAGATAAGCTCAGTATAGTCCGAAAGGACCTCCCTTGATAGGGGGAGTAGTGTTGTGTTGATATGCCAACCTAGTGTTGTGCTTCCAGCTTAATTGTTGTGTCGAGATGCTAGCCGAGTGCTGTGCTTCCATCTTAATTGCTGTGTCGAGATGCCAGTCGAGTGTCGTGCTTCCAACTTAATTGTTGTGTTGAGATGCCAGCCGAGTGCTGTGCTTACAACTTAATTGTTGTGTTGAGATGCCAGCCGAGTGCTGCTTCCAGCTTAATTGTTGTGTTGAGATGCCAGCCGAGTGTTGTGCTTCCAGCTTAATTGCTGTGTTGAGATGCCAGCCAAGTGCTGTGCTTCCAGCTTAATTGCTATGTTGAGATTCCAACTTAATTGCTGATGCCAACTTAATTGTTGTGTTGAGATTCCATCTTAATAGCTGTGTTGTGATTCCAGCTTAATTGCTGTGTTGAGATTGCAGCTTAATTGTTGTTGCCAGGTTAATTGCTGTGTTGAGACTCCAGCTTAATTGCTATGTTGTGATTCCAGCTTAATTGCTGTGTTGAGATGCCAACTTAATTGTTGTGATGCCAGCCTCGTGCTGTGATGATGTGCCAGCTTGAGTGCTGTGATGCCAGCCTCGTGCTGTGATGATGTGCCAGTCTCGTGTTGTGATGATGTGTTGCCATCTTCGTGTTGTGATGCCAGCCTCGTGCTGAAGACTCTCGGCCTAGTGCTGATGTTGATGATGCTCTAGCGTTCGTGTTGTGATGTTGTTGTTGTTGATGATGCTCCAACCTTTGTGCTGTGATATTATAGCTTTTGATGTTGTATCAGCCTTGTGCTGTTATTGATGATGATGATGTACTAGTGTTATACTAGTCCATGTTGATGCAGTTGATGATGATGATGCCACTTCAACTTCTTGTTGAAGTTGATGATGATGATACCAATTCAGCTTCTTGCTGAAGATGATGATGATGATGCCACTTCAGCCTCTTGCTGAAGATGATGATGATGATGCCACTTCAGCTCCTTGCTGAAGATGATTATGATGATGATGATGTTATTTCATTTTTCATGCCGAAGATGATGATGTTACTTTAGCCTCATGCCAAAGATGTTGATGAGATTACTTTAGCCTCATACTAAAGAAGATGATGATATTAGTTTAGCCTCATGCTAAAGAAGATGATGATGCTACTCTAGCTCCATGTTGTGTTGATGATGCTCCAACCTCTGTGCTGTGTTGATGATGAGAAAAACTTCCGATGGATAATAGATACTCCAGTCAGTGTTCCAAGATGCTGTTGATGATGTTGCCCTCTCTCTCTCGCCTAATGCTGTTGTAGAATACCCTTCTTGTTAAGGGGGAGTGTTGAAATATTGTAACTGCAAAGAGTATTCTATTTATTATTGATGTATTATTCATTAGATCAATCCCCTTTTGTGGATTGATCATGTCGGGTATTATAAATGACCAAATCCCCTTTTGCGGATTGGTCAAACCCTAATTGTAATAGGCTAAATGAGAAGTCGGCCCCAGAATATATTAAAGTGGTTATAACCACCCAGAATGAGAAGTCGGCCCAGCCAGAATATATTAAAGTGGTTATAATCACCCAGAATGAGAAGTCAGCCCAGCCAGTGAAAAGACAACCCAGTTCAGTGCCTGCCAGATTGTATAAATAAGAGAGGCTAGCGCCTCATTTGTACACACTCACTTGATGATCAGAGCGCAAGTCTGGAGTTGCAGTTGGAGAAGAAGAGAGAGAGAGGGGCACACTTGGGAGAAGACTTTCTGTCTTGTTTGGTTTATTCTCTTGGCATTGTTTTGGCTATCTATATTAAGGAAGTTTTTGCTGGGTTTTCTCCCCCATGAGGGTTTCCTAGGATAAATGATGTGTCTCTTGTGATTGTGTATTTCTCAGTAATACTATCTATGCTATGGTTATCTAGTAAATTGAAAAGAAACCTAATAATAGCTTAAACCTTAACATTCCAACCTATATTATTGTAACTATTGATGTAACCTTGTTTTGGATCATCACAAAAAACAAGGGTAAAATCCATGGCATTGAGGATATGCTTAAATGGTTGCATTGACTATTTGATTTTACTTGACCTTTTGTTTCATCCTAAGTTAGAGTAGTGTAGGATGAATAAGCTCAACACATGTGAGCATTAGTTTTCTTTCATGTATCTTTTT
>ML808825.1:187047-214161 GCA_009831015.1 Picea engelmannii
TTCCTCTATGTTTGATCTCATGCATGTTATGCAACTTGGTAATGTATACAAGCTGGTTATAAAACATGATGGATGGGTAAATGCTGAGAGCATGCAGTAATAAGCAGATTATGTTAAAAATTTGTGAATTTGTTTTGAAGTGGTATGTACTATGGGGGGCCAGTATATTAGAGTTTTGCCTGTAATGATAATTCTTTCACTACATGTTATTATTTATTTTGGTTGTAGAATTTAGGATTTTTTTTTATCTGCCTTCATTTATTTATTCAAGTTGTTTTCCTGTTGGCAGTCATTGGGCTTGCTATATACCAAAAGATTGAAGATAGAGGCTTTTGTATTGATTATATTAACCTAATCTTGCAGGACCTGATGATATGCCAGCACACATCAAGTCTTCAATGTTTGGTTGTTCTCTCATGTACGAAGCCTTCTAATCTTGAACTATGAATTAGATGGCATCCTTTTCTTTACCCTTAAACTACACTGGTATCATGAGGAGGGAAAAGTCCTAGTATTTTAGGCTAGGACACATAATGAATGCTGCCTGATTTTGCAGGATACCGATAACAAATGGGCAGCTTAATTTGGGAACATGGCAGGTTGGTTTGCAATAAACAACGGCTCTGTAGTTTATTGTCTCATTTTTTACCAAGTGCGTTTCTTTTTAATGCTTTTTTGAACTTTTGTGCAGGGAATTTGGTTTTGTGAGCATAGAGACCATGCTAGTTCTCGTACAATTGTAGTTACTATGAATGGTGTGTAAATGTGACTAATACTAAAGACACTTGATTTGTATCAATTTGGTATTAAACAATATATTCTAATAATAAACCTGTAATGTTTTCTAAAAGCAACCTTGTGGAATTACCATGTCTTATGGCAAGCTCCCAGGTCTACTATTTGATTGCTTGGAAGATCATTACCGATCATATGTTTATTCTTTTTGTCATCATTCTTGTAAATTATCACCATTTTATCCAACTCCATGAACTCTAGAGATTATATTTCATTATTCAGAAATTTCTTTATGGGTTTATATTATTCATGGCTGACTTTGGACATGGAAGGACTGTATTTTGCAAGCAAAGCTTGTGGGTGTTTTCTTGAGCATATTTCTTCATTCTATGCATACAAAGTTTTTGTTCTTGGTTATGTCTATGGAATCTTCTAATCATTTCTAAGAGTAATGCCACAATTTGCTTACTTGATGCTGATTCTGGTAATTTTGAAACGGCCAGTCTTATGGTTATCAAGGAAGCAACAACAATACTAATTATCAAGCAGTTTAGTATAGTTTGATTTACAATTATGATCCAAGGTATTTACTCTGTTAAATTAAAAGAAAAGTGCCAGATGAGCAGATTGTGAAAGATCGAATGAAAAATCTTCTTCTAGTTAAAAAGATGACCTCTTTTCCTCACGGATTTAACCTTCATTCCCTTGCATAGATTTGACTCATTTCCCAGTAAAAGCATTGTTTTCCTTGACCCTAATGCATATCACAGTAGTTTTTATTAGGCTTTCTCTATTGGCTAGTGTAGTACCCCGGATTTGGCCCATGGGATGTATTAGATTGGATTATGTCTAAATTGTAAATGTGTAGTTATTGTTGAAATGATAGTGTAATCTTTACATACGGCCACGGCCAGCCTCACTTTGTAATCATTATTATTGGGTATTAGTGTGTTTATAGAGTTTGTCTTAAAGTTGATCTAGTCAACACTCATTTATTATTTTCCTAAGTGGTTAGAACTGAACTAGTCATTATGTGGGCCCATAACCCCTCTCGAGGAGGACACCCTACCTCTCGAGTTGTGTATAAATACACACTCAAGGCACATTTGTAATATCAATTTTAGCTATTGCTCTTGTGACTCATTCTTTTATTCTACGGGCACAATATCTAGCATTGCGCTCTGTCAGAGTGTGATCTATTGTTCAATGGTTTTCTCTCAAGTGCTGCGCTTTAGTGTTCTTAGGTGATTTCTCTTTAAAGTTGCACTTGTTGGTCTCTTCTATTGTGCACTAGCGCAGATTTATTTTTTGCCATAGTGCTGGTTTATCTTCTCTTTGTGCAGATTTAGTGTTTGCTAGTTTGTTCTATTCAATTCTCTGTCTCATTTATCTCAACATGGTATTAGAGCGGGTGTGAACCTCCATTACTCTATTCAGCACTGCTCTCTTGAAATTTCTAGATTTTTTCTAGGGCATAAACCCTCTTTTAAAGGACAACACTCTATGTAGGATTTTTGTAGGGTTTAAACCCTCTTCAAAGGTCAACACACTTCTTTATTTTTACCGCAGAAGTATATTGTAGACTTTTCAGAAGGTGCTGATTTATGGTGCTTTTTCTAGAAGAAGCTGTTTTTATGGTGAGTTTTTCAGAAGAGGTTGTTTTTGTGGTAACTTATTTGGAAGAAGCTGATTTTATTGTGTTTTTTCAAGGAGTGTTGAACTGTTTTCATTCATTGGAGTAGGACACCTTATTTAATGCTGTTATGAGCTTGTTTCAGGCAATTATTTGGAGATTTGATGCATGGGATTGAAGTCCCCTGCTTTAGGGTTTCCCACTGATTTATTTTGGGGATCTTTTCAGTAGCAAATCTAAGATTCCTTGCTGGTGGCATCACTGTTGTTTTGTGACTAAGAAACCGGTGTTTCATACTATCTTGCTTTTTTTTTCAGTGGTTGATCCAAGACTATTGGCTGGTGGCATCATCAAGTTTTTTTGACTTTGAAACCAGGATTTATGATCACCTTTTTTTACAGCTAATCGAAGCTTATTGGCTAGACGCAATTACCCTAAGGATTGTGGATCTAGGTTTTTCAGATTCTTTTTCGTTGTTTATGGCTTCTTATGAGGGCTCACTTCAAGCATTTGACCTGGAGAATTTCTTAGCTGTGGAATTTTTTGGATCATCCTTTTCTTTCCTATCTTTTTTTGGGGGTTTTTCAGCATATCTAAGACTATTTACTGGTGGCATCATCGAGTTTTTGTCACTGACCATTTGCTGGTGGCATCATCGAATTTTTGTGATTGCAGAACAAGAGTTTCAAACCAGCTATTTTCTAGAGTTTAAAACGATTCTTTTGATTAGTTTTTTCCTTGAATCTTTTCAATGAATGTTTTGAAGACTCTACGAAGGCTTTCTCTACACCATTCTTAGACCTAATGAGCTCTCTTTACAATGTACATCTAATGATGCATCTCGCATATTGGTCCTTACTGGTTTCAAGATGTGATAATATCATCTCTGACCCCACCACATTCGGAGGTGTTCTTTATGTTCAGAGAGTTGGTGGTTTTATAGTGGATGCTTCTATTTATTGTGATACGAGGCATCCTTCTCAGCGACCGGAGTTGGTTCAGAGTGACATTTACAAGCCCGCCACCACTTGCTTTCGAGGGGAAGCTAAGTGATTTCTCACCTTCTTTGATCCAATTTTTACCCTCAGGTCCACAGTATCTGCCCCAATGTTTTTAATAAATGATTCTATGGATGATTCTCAACATATTTTAGTTGATCTCTTCCATGTAAAATTTTCAAGCCTGGTGACTGCTGTCCTAATGTTCTCTCATTAATTAACTCAAAACCAAATTTATTTGAAGGCAGAAAATTAAATTTCTGAACATTGCATCAATCACACAACTGAAAAATGAACAGTGGAAGAAATAATTTACAGGATTTCTCCTTCAAATAACTTTTTCATTTCTTTGATCAAAGCTTACATGGTGACCTCTGCAGCCTGCTTTTTACCAGCAGCTGTACAGTCATCAAATCACCTAGATATGAAGTGTACAGCCTGTTTAAGAAAGACAAAGCTACAACAGTATGGTACAATAGTACAACCTGCTCCTTTCTTGCATGTTTTGAACAACAGATCGCTATTCCCTTTTGAACATTGAAACACACTCAAGCAATCACGAAAGATAAAGTATGACTTGCAAATTTGAAGGTGTATGGCCTGTGCATGGAAGAGACTGCTACAACAGTGGTAGGGCTTGTATGGCCCATTGTACTTTCTGGTCACTTCAACAATTCACTGTTCTCTTTGAATGCACTATGCCCTCTTTCAACCCTCTTTCTCTCATATGAGATTGAACTCTCTTCTCTTCTCCTCTCCTCTGTATGCTTTGAGAGAATATAACTAATCTCCTCAATCCTCGCTGCCACCTATTTCAATCTTGAGATGTATAGCTAAAATTAAATTCTAATCTAAAAGTCATTAATGGTCTAGAACTTCTGGAACATTTCATTTAGATTCCTAAGATTAAGTTGACTTCAAAATATTAGACTCACTTTTATTTTATGTTTAAGTGAAATTACATGATGAAATTATTTCCCACTTTTCCTAAGTGGTTAGTAGATAAATGTCTCAAACCATTTCCTGTAAGTTGACACTAAAACTTGTGCAAGAAGTTTCTGCTCGAGCTACATTTCTCAACACCCCCTCTTAGCGAGGAAGGAATTATACACTAATCCGGGTTTGTCTCCGAATGCATCAAACTTCCCTTTTGCTAAGGGCTTGGTCAAAATATCAACTATATGTTGATTTGTGGGAATATGCTAGAGCTTCATTGCCCCCTTTTGAATCATGTCTCACTAAAGTGATATATGATCTTTGTGTTTGGACCTGTCACGAAACACTAGATTCTGAAAGAGTTTGATACAACTCTGATTATCACAGTAAATCACTGTGGGGCCCAACTCTTGATCGAACAATCTTGCAAGTAACTTGTGAAGCCAGTTGGCCTCACAAATAGTAGTATTGGCTAACATGTATTATGCCTTTGTTGTGCTAAGTACGGCATAAATCTACTTCCTCGTGAACCAGGATATCATTGTTGAATCCAATCCAAGACAACTCCTTGAGGTGCTCTTCCTATCTAATACACTACTTGCCCAATTTTGAGTTTGAATACCCATGCAACTTCACTTCACCATCTCCAAGATATCTCAGACCATACTTTAGTGCGCCCCTCATAACTGAGCACATGTTGTATTGCTACCCAATGCTCTTGCCTCGGCTCCACGATACACTGACTTGAGGTGTTCACCACAAACCATATATTTGGTGTAGTGTTGGCCAAATACATCAAGGAACCTATCAACGACCTGCAGAACGTGGGATCCACTAACTCTGAATGTGAAGCTCTCACCTTCTTTTAATTAGTGATCATTATTGTGGCCATAGGTTTGTAGTCCTCCATTTGGAACCTCTTCAAGAACTCCATTGCGTATTTACCTTGCCCAAGGAACATCTCCCTTGGTCTTTGTCAAACCTTAAACCCAAGAAGTAATGCATCATGTCGATGCCCTTCATCCGAATCTCAATTCCCATCTTTGCTTTGCACCTTGCAATGAACTTCTCTTCACTTATAAGAAACAAGTCATCTATGTCCAACACTAAAACACGTAGATCTTTTCCAATAAACATATAATATAAGTTAGGATTTGCTTCACTTTTGATGAAGCCCATATTCTACAAATATCTATTTATCTTTGAATACCATGCCCTCGATGTCTGCTTGAGTCCATCCAAGGCTTTCTTAAGCCTTCAAACACGAGACTACTTCCCATTTACCTGCTTGATTTTGTAGAGCCACTTGGAACTCACCACTGACTTTCCCTTTGATCTTGGCACTATGTCCCAAACATCAATCTTCATGATGGAGGTTTACTCTTCCACCATGGCATTCTGCCATACCTGTTGGTCTACTGCCCCCTGAAAGTTGAAAGGCTCAAAAGCTATGATGTTGCTTATCAATACCATGTAGTTTGCAAACTTCTTGGGGGGTTTTCTCTCTTTAAATGTGTTGTGCTTCTAGGAGCCTCCACATAGTCTAGAGCATCCCTCAATGTTTGAGTGAACCATCAAGGTCTCCTGACAGAAGTGGAAGAGGTTGTTGTCTCCTCCTCTACACTTGAAGGCTGTTGTACTGCTCTGGAAATCACGAGTGACTCGGGCTCAACCTTAAGAGCTTCCTTCTCCTCATTCTTTGTCATTGAATTACACTCATGGGACTTCTTGGATGCAAAGTTTTCCTCAAAATTTACATCCTTACTACTGTCTTCCTTTGCTCTAGAATATAGACTCTATAGGCCTTTGAAGTTTTACTGTAACGTACAAATAAACCCTTCTTGCTAGAGGGTTCCGAATTAGTCATCTTTTCTATTGATACATGGATATAAACTGGATAGCCAAAGATGTAGAAACGACTCACCTTTGGCTTTACACTAGTGAATTTCTCCTCTAGTGTCTTGTCCTTCAAGGCCTTTGAGAAAACTGGTTCTTGATGTAAATTGTTGTGTTGCATGCTTTTGCCCAAAGAAACATGGACAAGTCTTGGTTATGAATCATGGCCTTAGCAACCCCTATCTATAATGGATCGATTCTTCTGCTCTACAATCTCATTCTGTTGTGGGTCGTACGAAACAATCATCTCCCTCTTAATTCCTAACTCCTTGCAGAAACCTTTGAACTCCTTGGAGGTATACTCACCCCCATTGTCCAATCTCAAGACTTTGATATTCGTTTTTGTCTAGTTTTCAACTAGAGCTTTGAACTCTTGAAACCTGCTAAAGATTTCATCTTGGTCTTTAGGAAGTAGATCCAAGTTTTGCAAAAGAAGTCATCAATGAAGGAAACATAGTACATGCTTTTTAAAATTGATGCTATCGATATCAGTGCACGAACATCCAAATACACTAGGTCTAGAATCTCCTTAGACCTATACTTGCTACTTGGGAAAACAACCTTGGCATGCTTGCCAATCATGTACCCTTTGCATATTCCATGTTGCTCAATTCTGAACTCTGGAAGACCTGTGACTATCTCCCTCGAAATAGGCAACACCCTTTGAGACAACTGTCCCATCCTCTTGTGCCACAATTCACACAAGTCGTGACTCTTATGAATCAGGGCTCATTCACCCTACAATTTGTAAAGATTACCTTTTGTAACCCCTATTACTTGTGTTGTATATGGGTTGGATTCCTTCATCCTAATGAAGACTTGTTGGTTCTTGAATTCAACTGCATAACCCTTAGCCTCCATAACTGAAACTTAAAGCAAATTATTTTTGAGACTTGGAACAAACAAGATTTTGTCAAAATATAAAAAGTTACTTGACTTGAGATGGAAGGGAACAATACAAATTCTTGCTACTGGGTATTTGACATCATCACCAAGCTCAACCTATACTCCAAAGTCCTGCTTCGTTAGACTATAAACTAAATGTCGGGCTGATATCATATGACAAGATGTTCCACTGTCCACATACCATGCATTCCTAGGAACCGTGATGGTAGAAAGAGAATATACCATTGAGAAATCCTTCTCGAACTTGGTAGCAAACTCGTTCATCTAAGCTTTTGTAGAGGTTACTACCTGCTTTTGCTATTGCTTCCCTTTACCCTTCTTCTTTTCTGGACTCTATGGTGCATGACGACCGTGCTTATGACAAACGAATCACTTGATTTTACTAAAGTCCTTTCTTGGTTGTGAGGTTGATTTCTCACTTTTTGCCTAACCCTTAATGGGTCCTTTACCTTTGCCCTTATTTGTCTGACCAAATAGGGCTAGATTCTTGTGACCACACTTCTAACTGGCCTTTGACTCCATCCGAGTCTCCTCCTGGATATAATGATCCAACAACTTTTCAGAGTTAGGAAGGTTCTCATGAGCACAAATACCTTTGGCAAATTGTTCCCATGAAGATGAGAATTCATTTAAGTGCCATGTTCACCAGCTTTGCATCTACAATCTTCTTCCCAATTGTTGCAAGTTGATCACAAATCTGTATGATCTTCATAAGGTAATTGGTCGCTGAATCTGATTTGATCATTTCTATATTAGATCTGAGTTTGTTGTGCAATATCATCTTTTTGTTTATGTTCTCACTCTAGTAGAGAGCATCCAATGCATCGAACATTTCCTTTGCAGTTTTATTCTCGGGTATATGAGGGGGATCAAATGGTCCTTTGTGGCATCTATGATCATCCGCTTGCCCTTCACTTCTTATGGGCAGCCTACTATTGTGGATATGTATCTTCCCTTCCTAGACAATATCCCAGGGATCATTTTCTTCTAATAATAATGTAACTCTCACTTTCCATGACAAGAAATTTGAGGTGCTATCCAGTCTGTCCTCTAATTTGAGGCTTGCCGAGGCCTCTGAGAGTTAATGCACAAATTCCCAAATCTGAAAATTAGTCCTTTAAAAATGAATACCAAAACTCTCTAACTATTGTTTCTTTTTTCTGGTAGTTGATTTACTAGTGTAAACCCTTGAGAATCTCTATCATAGAAATAGCTCTATTACGATGTAATATTTTCAAGCCTAGGTGATTGCCATTTTAATGTTCTCTCATTAAATAACTCAAAACAAAATTTATTTAAAGGTGGAAAAATAAATTTCTGAACATTGCATCAATCACAACAACTGAAAAATAAACAATGGATGAAATAACATACATACACATGTATTTCTCCTTCTAATAAACTTTTTAGTCCTTTGATCAAAGCTTACAAGGTGACCTCTTTACCCTGCTTTTAACCAGCAGTTGAACGGTCATTAAATCACCTAGATCTGAAGTGTATGGCATGTGTAAGAAGAAAATGCTATAGTAGTACAACCTACTCTTTCCCGCCTGCTCTGAACAACATATCTCTCTTCCCTCCTTTTCAACATTGAAACACACTCAAGCAATCACATAAGATAAGGTAGGGCTTGCAAATCTGATGGTGTATGACATGCATGGAAAATATTGCCACAACAATGGTACAAAGTGTACAACTTCTTGTACTTGTCGATTACTTTAGCAATCAACTCCTCTTATTCTCCTTGAATACACTTTGCTCTCTTCCAGTGCTCTTGCTCTCTTCTCATATGAAATCGACCTCTCATCTCTTGTCCTCTTTATGCTTTGAGAGAAGATAATTGATCTCCTCAATCGTAGCTACCACTTATTTCAATCTTGAGATGCACAACTAAGAGTAAATCTTAATCTAAGTCACTAATGTTCTATAACTCAGAGAACATTTCATTTAGATTCCTAAGACTAAGTTGACTTCAAAACATTAGACTTTCAGTTTATTTTGGAAATTTTTTTCATGTGGAATTACAAAATGAAATTATTTTCCACTTTCCTAAGTGGTTACTAAAGAAATGTCTTGGACCACTTCTTGCACATTCACACTGAATCCAATGTAAGAAGTTCTTTCCCAAGCTACATTTCTCAACATTCCACACTATGATGTTGGTCCTTTTTGGATTTATCATTTTTGACAGCTTCATTTTTCAAGGACAACTTATGCCACCTTTTGTACCTTCAACATACCAACATACTTCAATGGATCCTTTTTTATACCTTTTACAGAGGCCACCCTCACCAGGGTGTGGAACATTGTTGGTGTGATATATATGGTGTTGAGTGGGGCTTACATCTTCACTATATGGTTCACACTCAGGTTGTGGTAATATCATCTTTTATCCCGCCACATTTGGAGATGTTCTTATGTTCTAGGAGTTGGTAGTTTTATAGTTGATGTTTCGTTTATTATGATACGGGGCATACTTCTCAATCATTAGAGTTGGTTCATAGTGACATTTACAAGCTTGTGATTGCTTGCTTTCGAGGGAAGCTATGTGCTTTCTCACCTTCTTTGTTACAATTTTTCCTCATAGGTTTGTAGGATTTTCCCCACAATTTTTTATAGATGATGGTGTAGATGATTCTCAACCTATTTTAATGGATCTTGTCCTTCCAAGTTAGCATGTTGGTCCTTTTTTAATGTACTATTTTTGACAACTTCATAAAAAGGGAAAACTTGCGGCACCCTTTATACCTTTCGGTGGACCAACATGCTTTAGTTGATGCTACTTCTATAACTCTATCAAAGGCCACCCTCACACGGTTGTGGAATTGTGTTGGTGTGGGAGATATGGCGTTCATGGGGGGTTAGATATTCATTATATCCACGTTCAACATCAACGCGAAATGTTATGATATAATGCCTTGTCTCCAACGCCCCTTGATCAAATTAAGGGGGGATGTTGTGAATAAGGTCGACCCTATTTTGCATTAAGTATCCATAGACCCACTTACCTTTGTATCTTGACCATGATTGACCCTATATTCAAGTTGGGTATGCAGACACCCACTCTCACTTATATTTATGCCACTTCTCACGTTTAGTTGTATTCGAGTTGGGTATCCATAACCTCACTCTCAAATTGTATTTGAGCTCTCTTATCTATATTCAAGCTTGCTTAAGTGTGTTCAAGTTTAGTATTTATAAACCCACTATTAAACAATATTCGAGCTTTCTTAGTTGCATTCAAGCTCTTTGAGGTGTATTTGAGTTGGGTATCCATAAACCCTCTTTCAAGCTTTCTTAGATGTATTTGAGTTGCATATACATAAACCCAATCTCTTTGGTATTTTGGCCAATGATAATCCTATATTGAGTTGGTTCTCTACAAACCTATTCTCTCATTTGTATTTCATCATTCTCCACGGACTTTGCTAAAGTTAAGGGGGGATGTTGAAATGATGGTGTAATTTTAACATACAACGATGCTCGATCTCACTTTGTAATCATTATTATTGTTTATTAGTGTGTTTCTAGGGTTTAGCTTAATGTTGGCCTACTCAATACTCATTTATTATATTCCTAGGTGGTTAACACTAATCTAGTCATTATGTGGGTTCATAACCCCTCTTAGGTAGGGCACCCTACCTCTTGAGTTGTGTATAAATACACACTCGAGATTCATTTGTAATATCATTTTGAGCTATTGCTCTCTTATACAGGTGACTCATTCTTTTAGCCTACATGAAATGTATTTAGTATTGTGTTCTCTTTTATGGTATGATCTACTTTTCAAGGGTTTTCTCTCAAGTGTTGCGTTCTAATGTTCTTGGGTGATTTCTCTCTAAAGGCACACTCTATGGTTTTTTTAAGTTGGAGGGTTTCTAGGAAAAGTTATTCAAGCACACTATACACTCACTAGTGCAACACATTACTAATATGTTTAACCATTTTTTATCCTCAAGGTTTCCACAGGTTTGTTCCCACCTTATTGTCCATTCGATTCTTAAACTGGGCTCTAGTCTGAATAACTACATGAAGATTATGGTGGGACACACATGCTCAAAGATTTATGTCATTGCCCTTCATTTGCAGTGGTTTGAGGAGCTTGAGAGAAGATACCTTTGAGATAGGGGACATGTAGGTTTAAGACCAGGATATCAAATGATGGATCGTATCCTCACCCTATAGGTCACTATTGAGGAGGCAAGACATCACTCTTTGGAAGTCTTATGTTTCTATGTAGGCTTTTGAAAAGCCTTTGAATTGGTTTGTGGGACGCCATGTTCTAGAGGCTCAAAGACATTGATATGCTAGAGATTCTCATCATTGTTGTTATGCACTTCTATGAGGTTGTGCTTAGTTTCTTTCGTACACACAAAGATGGTCAAAATTCATTAGGAGAACCACTGGGGTGAAGTAGGGGTGCTCCCTCTCAACCACCTTGTTTGAGATCTACATAAATGCACTGAAGTCAATTCTTGCATGGGCACATTCAATTAGGTGACCACTACCTCCTGTACCATGTCCTGATCTCCATTCTCCTCTTCACCAATGATCTAGTCCTTTTAGACTTCAACCATGAGGGTCTACAGAGAGAAAAATATGCTCTTGCGATATTTTGTGACCTTCGGGAGTTGATGGTCAACTATGGGAAATCTAAGTTGATGATATTCAATTTCTTGAAGAAGAGCCTCTCATGTTTTCACCTTACTTCATGGGGGAGGAAATCAAGATCACCATCATACACTTACCTGGAGGTTTAGTTTTCAAGGCCTAGGTTTGGGATGAGGCAAGTTCTCTAACCTCGAGTGAATAATGGGTATGTGTCCCTCACTCTTATATAGAGAGAATGCTTTGAAGACCAGTTTTAAGGCATCTTGCTGACATTGGAACTCATGAACTCCATCATAAGAGCGATAATTTTGTATAATTTAGAGGTGTAGGAGCCTAGCTGCTTGAGTCGGATTGGGCCTATGCCAAGAGAGTACAAACCATCTTGCTTTGTCTCATTGTTATATGCAAGAGGCCAATTCCTTTGCCCATCATTCAAGGAGATTTCATGTCACATGCCTTTCAAATCGATACTATTCAATTTGGTACCATTCTAGTCTCCTCTTGGGAGAGCACAGTGTTGGTTCTTAGAGGTTTCATGTTTCCTTCAATCAATTGGAATATTGATGCATCACCTTCCCCTATTCAAGTACAATTTGGATGATTTTGAATACCTCTTGCTTAATAAGCAAGAGATGAATGGGATAATCGTGGAGGATATTCATAGGTAGAACATCTAGGTCACTTAGATTGCCCCCGTTGGCGGATTAAAATCCAAGTGGCCTTTTATGCAGAGCATTTCCTAGAGCACATAAACAACCTCATTGTGTGGTGCTTGTTATCCCCATTTTTGTGGATAACTATATCAGAGATGGTATCTAGAGGCATCCAGGTTGCAAACATGGAATGCCAACAGATGAGCAGTATTTGATGGTGGCCAACATGGACCCCTCCTATATTTTTGGGCATATTTTGGGAAACAACTGAGCAACATATGACACCATGACATTAGACGAGCTTGTTGGACATCCCACATATATGCTACAAGTTGGTAAGCCTCTAACCATAGTGAGTACTGATTTAATATTTGAGGCATTTATAGATTAGTGCAAGTCACTCCTCTTGGTCATGAGACATTAGCTTGTTGGTTATACTTTTTCCTTGGCCATACCTGGGTGGTTGTATTGGTCTCTTGGGAAAGTTAGGAATCCTTTTGGAAGCATGGGTACACACTGGGTCTTGTTTTTGGATTAGGGTCATACTTTTCACTTTCCATATTCATATCCCACTATCCTTCCCACTACTTCTGGTGTTTGGTTGTTTTGATCGAGGATGAGACTGCTCCTCTTTCTATGGGATAAAGCCCTAGGGGGTGGCTAGAAAATTCCAACCATGGTTACCTACTCAGAGACTCGTCCAGTCTGCATAACACTTGTGAACGCATCCCCAGAGCGCTACATATTCTCTAGGGTGTTCCAAGCAAGTTAAGCACGTGTTTTTTCAACACGAGATGGACAAGAAAAATAAAGTAAAAGAAAAATCATAAGAAAAAGAAAAAAATAAAGAACACTGTCACACATGGAAAATATCACCAGAGTGCTACATATTATCTAGGGTATTTCTTCCATGTGATGATGTGGTAAAAGGATGATATAGGACTTGAGCCTTGCGGATAACATGAACCAATGGTTGTAGCTCATTCCCAAAGGCACCCTTGATTGAGATACTATGGACCTTGTGTGTCGAACTTCCAACACCTTCGAAGTTAACCTATTTTTTTTCCCATTATTCATCTGTGACCTTGACGACTCATTTCCTGGGAATCAACCTCTCTACCTTCGGGTGACTTAGCCTACTGGGATTCCTTGATGATTTTCCCATACCTTGACTATGAAAAAGGTATAACTTTCTTATCTTGTGTCAACTATGATAGAGGAGTGAGATGGACTAACTATTAATGGCTTTTATATTACATTGGTTTATCTTACCATGATTATTAGGCTTTCTTTCTTGTAGATGCACATGTCTTATTTTGTCCTACTGGTCCTTGCCATGTGTTATTCTATTACAACTTTGCAGGCATATTACAAATGTTATAGGGGTCAATATGCTTTGATGATGATTTTTCCCACTTAGAGGAGGTCGCTCGACTTATTTTGCTTCATGATGATTAGATCCATGCATTCACTAGCCTTGGGAGGCTCACCACTCTTCTCCACTTTCATTTTTGAGAGGAACGAGGGAATTTTTTTCCATGGGCGGCACCTTTTGGGGAGATCCATTAAATATGGAGGAGGTCATTTGGTCTTCCTAGACCAATTTTGACTTGCTAGGTGGATTTAACACCTTTATTATTATTTTTGGGAGTTAGTTAGATCTAGAAAATCACCTTTTATTTGTATTTTGACCATTTAAAATAAAATTCAAATAAAAAATGCTCAAAGGTGGTCATAAAGTGAGTTGTTTAGGTTATTTTTGAAATGTTTTTGGTATTCCTAGGTCATTAATGACTTTATGGTGGATTAGCCACTTTTATTTAATTTAGGAATTTATTTTTTACCATTTATGACTAAGTCAATTATTTTAAATGGTCAAAAAGTAATAATTAAGTGACTTATATTTAAGTTTCTCACTAAGAATTTATTTTTGACCATTTGTAATTAAGTCAATTATTTTAAATGGTCAAAAATTAATTATAAGTGAGTTACGTAGAATATTTTTATTATTTCAAATTTAATTTGGTAGAAAACCTTAAAGTAGCTTAGTATGTGGACAAAATCAAGTTGAGGAGGATCTATAAATACTCCTCACTTGATTTCATTTTGCAAGGCTTGCTTTTGGTGGAAGAATACTATCTCTCTCTTGCTTCATTGTTTTGGCTACACTAATGTTATTGACTATTTTGGATGGTGCAATTTGCTTGGAGGTTTTCATTATGGATATGGTAATGCTTTGTGGATGGATCTCTTGGTGGATGATTAATGTCTTGTGCTATTGGTAACATCTTCTTCAAGTTTTATGGTGAGAAATTTCTATTTTGATTTGTCCATTGAAGCATTTGAAACTCTCATTTAAAAAAAATGTCATTGTGTTTAAAATAAATTTGTTCTAAGGATAGGTAACACTACAATCTTAGAAATTTAATTTATTGATGAAAGATTTGTTGCAAGGACTAGGAGACTAACAACCTTGTTGCATATTTTTGTCACTTTATCTGACATTTTGGGCTAGACGTTTTTCTTGGGTAACACTTCTTGCAGGATAGGTAACACTAAAACCTACAAGGGATAAATTACTCTTGGTCTTCTAGTCCTTCTCCAAGAATCTTTTGACTCCATTTACCCAAAGGAACAAGGCATTGGTTTGTGTTGGAGATTGTGAAAATAACGCATTGGGATTTGTGATTTTCCACCAAATTCAAAATTTGATTGCACGACTGAGCTTGCCCCCCTGGGGAGACTCTATTTCCCTCTTTGGAGAAATGGTTTTAATTCTAATGGATTAGATTTCTGATTTAGTGGCTAGATAATGTGTTGTACCTCACTGAAATCTATATCCATACATGATCTAGGTGGATATTGGTGGCCACCCACCTGTTCCAAATTACAATTGACTCATCTTGACAATTTTTAGTTTAGCACATTTCTTTATAATGGGGACATTTCTTTGTAATTGTGGGTTCTACATTTACAGGGTTGTCTTGAAGCCTACACAATATCCGTGTGGATATTGGTGGCCTCCCACCTGTTCCAACTAACTTATTTTGGAAGTTTTCATGTGAGTACATCTTTATTTACTTTCAGGACTGTTTTGGGGCTCTAAACAGTTTTTTCTTGGCTTGCCATATTCAAACTATAGACAAAGTCAAATTTTGATGAAATAATGTGTAACTCTCAAAAATACCTTTCCAATGAGCTATCACATGCCTAAATCAAAGATCATATGCAAAAGTTACGACTCCAAAAAGTTAATGTACTAACTTACCCCATCGAGGCCCACATGAGTTTTGGCACTTCATATCATAGGGTTAGGTTTTTGGATGTCTAGGGTTTTGGCATTCATGTTTATCATAAAAAATGCATTCAGAGACTCATGGTAATCATCTTCTTGCAAATGAGCGTATCCATTACATCTTTTGTTAGAGATAAAACTGCCACCATCCTAGCGAGTCCTGCACTATGTATTTTTACAGTCTCTGTACGTTTCTTTCATTAATAGAAGTCTTGTATTGTTGTATTTCTCTGTTTCTGGCAATATTTATGTGTATTTCATTGTAATATATTTTCTTTCATTTTGTTCCGAAAATAATACGGATTAGTGGTATCAGAGAAAGATTCTCTTGATCGTTTTTCAGTGCGTGTCCCCAACGACGTTCAAGCATAGCAAGTTGGGTCTCGAGCTTGTCTCTCTTGAGGATAATCACTCTTGCACACCCAAGAAAACCTCTATGGTGGTAGAAAATAAAAATGACGGAGCATAAGATTTTATTAACCTGTTGCTTGAGCAAGATCTCGCGCGACAGAGGGACAAAATGATGGAGATTTTTTCCCTTATCCTTCAACACATGCCGATAGAAACATGGGCATATTCATCAAGTGGCCACTTTGGAGGAATCTCTCCCTTCAAGGTGCAAGTTAATTTTGATATTCCTGTATTTGAAGGTCACATAGATGCAGATGCCTTAGAAAAAAGGTTAAATCTGCTAGAAGGTTATTTCTCTGTTCACAATTTTTCTACTGGGAGAAAATTTCCATAGAAGAATTTGGAATATATGGGGCCAAGCCCACTTGGGTTTTTTTGTGTGGATGTGGTCAATGAACAATAATACTCTGTTGATAAATATGAAGACCGGTACATGAGATGGACGACACTGCGGCAAGAGAAGAGCCAAACAGTGCCGGAGTTCACAAATACTTTCCATACCTTACACACCAAGATGGGTTTCAAAGACTCCGAGCGACATCTGGTTCTGAAATATTGTGGGGCTCTGCATAGGTACATACAAACTGAAATAGATTTCCTAAACATCTCATAATTGTGAGATGCCTATCGATATGCTGTCAAAATCGAGCAGGAATTTAGGCACCAGAACAAATGGGAGTTTGGGTTTGCAAATCTGCAACAATCAAAGCATGGTAAAGATAGTCCTAACCAATAGTCTTCCGACAACCAATTCAAGACACATGAAAGGAAGGGTAAAGGAAAGACGAAGAATGACATTGGGAAGTGGTGCAACTTCCACAAAATCCCTTGGCACAACACCGATAAATTTCACTCAAAACAATCATTGGTGGTCGAGATCAAAGATAAGGAGCTGAAACCTGATTCAAATCTGATCGAGAAAATATTAAAAACAAACAAATCATCGACACAGACCCCATTGCTACTGTCACGACCTTAACAATTCAACTAGAAGAACTAGTAGATCCTATAGAGGGGGAGCGCCTCTTCCATTCACATATGTGGGTGAAGGGGAACCCATTGCATTTCATTGTTGATAGCGGCAGAGAAAAGAACCTTGACGCAACACCCCTACCTCAACAGGTTCTGCATGACCTACCGGTCTAAAGGATCGTTCTTAATCTCCCCTTCGAGCTTGATTGACTCCTTGATTCCCTGCCAGAATCTTCAACACACAAGTGTTTCCACAGGTCCTCCTTATGAGTTACGCCTACACAAACTGGCACTAGATGCAAACTCTTACCCACTTGGCCGACTGATGTGACCACGGCCTTCACCCGAAAGGTATTTTGGGTTTCACAACTCCATGATCCCTGATGTGAGATCCTCTGACTCCTTCAATCCCCGAAACTCTGAAAAGGGGTTAATAGGTCTTTGACTCCCCTTTAACTTTTCCTGATGTGACCCTCAACTGCGGTCTGGGGCCCAAATGTTTCGGCACCTTGGTATTTCGCGTATCGGCGAATTTCAACGCAATAAATCCCTTCGGCTGATGGCCGAAATCGTGATAACTTTCCATCACAAATTGACGGCTCTAAGCTTCCCGCGATCTAATGGTCCTGATTCTATCGGGACTTCATGAATCAGGAGTTCGAAACTCTCGACTCCAAGTCACAACTTCTTCCACGCCTCAAATTCTGAAACGACGAAATTCAAGCACAAGATCAATGACTCTCGTTGATCCTGATCCAATGACCACTACTCCTCCTGAGCTTGTGAGTGCTGGAAGACAGTCTGCCTTAATCTTCCTGCTGATTTGAAAGATCCAACGGTCCATGGAAGTTCGACGATTTTCCCTCTGAGAATTTTAACCGTCCGTTTAAACTTCTCAAAGACTCCTGCCCAATTACTTTGGCGTCTCTCCTCCTGAGCTTGTTTCTCTATGAGGAAATTTCAAATCTCGTCCTTCCTTTGAGTTCTTCGAAGTATCTATCCTTCTTGAGATTGACCTCTGCTATGAGCTCAAGGCTTCAAATGGATTCTTGCGTGCACTCTTGGCGGCATTCACAATAACCTCTAGTCATTTAAAATCTCCAACTCTGTGCACTTCCCTGCAACAACAGTTCTTCAAATCTTCTCCTTTGTTGGAAAAGTCTAAGACTTCCACTGGCTTGCGCACACCTTGCATGGCTCTATGCTATACTTGCACTTTTTACTAGTATAAGAACAACGACAACCCTCTTGAGCTTCTCTGAGATAAAAATCATAATCTCGTCAACGCACTCCTTGTGGACTCTCACTGCACTCCTTGCAGGATTTCTCAGGAAGAGAAACAATTGAAACTTATACTTTCCCTCTTGCAGACTTCATACATTCAACATGAAATCATGAGCATACACAAACACATAGCATTGAAACAAATGCATAACAGAGAATATAAACCCACTGTAAACATACCATTCAATAGATGCAAACAGTAACCATGACAACACCATGAAATGGAATCAAAGTATTCTTATATCAATTCCGGTGCTCATGTGCATGGGTTCAATAGCAACAACTATCTTCTTATACAACCTTCTACCATCTCTGTTTCTCTATTCTCCTATTCTCTTTCTCTACAACTTACAATTACAACGAGAATAATTTTTCTTACAATATAATACATGCGAGGGAGCTTTATAGAGTTTTCCCTCCTACAACTCTAGCTATCTAATCGAAATTAAAATCTACCTACTTTACATTCATTACAATTAAATGCCTCCATATCCGATAGATGAGAGCAATGGTCAAGATCTGTTTTACAATCTTTAAAACATAAATGCAAATAGGCTATAACATTAATGCTCTGTCTTTTGGAATTCAAAATTCCCTCAAAATGTGTGATGGTGCGTCTCCAGCTGTCCTCCTCTTTTGCGCTTGCTCCGCTGGCTTGCTTACGATGCTCCTGCATCATACTCCCTTAGCTAAAAAATTCATGAACTCCTGTTCATGAGCTCCTGCACCGTTTGTCCATGTTTATGGTTATTTACCTTGCTTTCCCAACTAACATCTTCAATCAAGTGTCCCTTCGATTTTATCAAATATTCAAAATATTTCTTTCTTCGGGTCTTCTTGCTAACTCTCTGATCAATTATCCTTTCCATCTGCAGATTTTCAGCTACAGGCAGTTGTTTGACCCACTGAACTTCTTTCTGATCCTATGATCCCCCTGGTCCATCTGCTCTATAAGGGTACATATCCGTTATGTTGAATATGGGTGATATTCCAACTCCATTCGGTAATTCTATTTCATAAGCATTGGTCTCAAATTTATTCAAAATCTTACATGAACCTATCTTTTTCATCTTCAACTTATTATACGTTCCCCTTGCGAATCTCTCTTTTCTTAGGTGCGCTAAAATTAAATCTCCCACTTCAAACTAAAGTTCTCTTCTGTGCTGATCTGCTCTATGTTTATATTCCTGGTTGGAATTATTTAACCGCTCTTTGATTTTACTGTGGAGCTCTTGCATCTCTGCTGCAAAATCTTCTCCTCCAACACTTCTGAAGTCACTCTGCACTAAGTCTCTCAACTCAAATACTCCTCTCGGTTGCATTCCATACATTATCTGAAATGGGATCTATCCTATGCTTCTATTAGGTGAGTCATTATATGCAAATTCCTCTTGCGGCAGACTCTGATCCCACTGACCGTGATGTTCAACTACTAAACTCCTCAATAAGTCCCCTAAGCTTCGGTTTACTACCTCAGGATTTTTTTCCGTCTAAGGGTGATATGCTGAGATAAAAGACAAATTTGTTCCCAGTTTCTTACATAGGGTCCTCCAGAAATGACCAACAAATTTGGTATCCCGGTCTGAAACAATACTCTTAGGTAAGCCATGAAGTCTAACAACTTCCTTGAAAAATAGGTTTGCAATGTGAGTCCCATCACTGGTTTTCTGACATGGAATGAAATGTGCCATTTTTAAAAATCGATCGACCACCACGGATATGGAATCATAAACTCTCTATGTCCTTGGTAGTCCTAACACAAAATCCATGCTTATCGCATCCCACGACCTCTCTGGTACTGGAAATGGTTGATATAGTCCTGTATTTTGTCTCCTTCCCTTTGCGTGTTGGCAAATTCTACATTTGTTGACAAACTTCTCGACATCGGTCCTCATCCCTAGTCAATAGTATAAACTGTTAAGTTGTGCGAATGTTTTGTCATGGATGAAATGTCCAGCCAATCCTCCACTATGCTTTTCCTTCAGAAGATTCTCTCTCATAGAACTCTTCGGAATACACAACTGATTTCCTTTGAATAATAGTCCATCCTGAACCATATATTCAATCCATTGGATTCTGTCTCTTAGAACAAGATTCTCGCATGCTTCATAAGCATATTTAAAATCTAGATTATCTCTGTACATATCCTTAAGGTTATCAAAACCTAAGGTATTCACACGAAACTCCTGTAGAATCAAACATTTCCTGCGCATTGCATCAACAACCTTGTTAGCAGTTCCAGAAATGTGCTTTATAACAAAAGTAAAGTTTTTCATATAATCAACCCATTTTTCATGTTTCTGGTTCAATTTCTCCTGTCGAGTTATGAATTGTAAAGCGTGATTATCGCTATACAAAACAAACTCTTTCGGAACCAAGTAATGTCTCCATTTCTTCAATGCATGTATGATTGCATAAAACTCTTTATCATAAGTAGAATAATTCTTCTTTGCTTCGTTCAGCTTCTCACTGAAGTATGCAATTGGCCTGTTGTCTTGACTTAAGACTTCTCCAATCGCAAATCCACTTGCGTCACATATCACTTGAAATGTTTTACTGAAATCTGGCAAAACCAGAACTGGTTGTTCGGTAATCTTCTCTTTCAACCACTTGAAAATTTTGTCTGCTTCCTCTGTCCAATGAAAATATTTATGTCTTTTCTTGACGATGTCAATCATTGGTGCAAAAATTCCACTAAATGTTTTGATGAACTTCCTGTAAAAACTAGCTAATCCATGGAAGCTTCTGACCTCAAAAGATGTTCTTTGGCGACGACCAATCCTTGATTGCTTTTACCTTCTCAGGATCCATCTTCAACTCATTTGAAGAGATTGCAAACCCTAAATAAATGAGTTCTTTCTTCATGAAAGATGACTTCTTCAAATTTATTAGCAACTTCTCTTGCTGCCACCTCCTCATCACTAGAGTTAAGTGTCTCAAGTGTTCTCCCTTAGTCTTACTGAAGATCAGTATATCATTAAGATATACAATTACAAACTTACCAATGAAATCCTTCAAGACTCCATTCATCAACCTCATAAAAGTACTCCACACATTTGTCAAACCAAACGGCATGACAAGCCATTCATAGAGTCCTTCATTTGTTTTGAATGATGTCTTCCATTCATTGCCTTCCCTCATTCTAATCTGATGATAACCGCTTTTCAAATCATTTTTTGTAAAAAACTTTGCTCAACTCAAGAAATCCATTAAGTCATCCATCCTTGGTAAAGGAAATCTATACATGATGGTGATTTTATTTATCGCCCGTGATTCAGTACACATCCTCCATCCACCATCATTCTTTGGAATTAACACTATTGGTACAATGCATGGAATTAAGCTTTCTCTAACCAACCCCTTGTCCATCAAATCCTGGACTTGCTTCTTGATCTCTTCATTCTCCTGCGGCGTCAATCTGTACGTTTCTTTGTTTGGTAAACTCACTCCTGGTATAAGGTCAATGTGATGGCTTATACTCCTCATGGGAAGCAATGAACAAGGTAGATCATCCACCACTATATCAACGAAATTCTCCAGCAGTTCCTGAATTTCCTCCGGTAGATCATCTATCGAAGTACTGGTCAAAATGACTGTCAGTTTTCTCACCACAACAAACTGCATATCTTCATCTTTCTTGACTTCATCAAGAAGCTCCTTCCCACTCATGAGAAGTATAGTATTGCTCGTTTCTTCCTTCACCTTCTTGTCTTCAATTGGAAGCAACATATGCATTCTACCATTCTTCTCTAAGGTGTATGTGTTCTTTCTCCCATCGTGAACAACATTTCTGTCATGTTGCCATGGTCTACCCAACAAAAGATGACATACATCCATGGGAATAACATCACATAAGATTTCATCCATGTAACCTCCTATTTTAAATTCAACTAAACATTATTTAGTGACTGTTACCCGATGCACCTTTTGCAACCACGAGACTTTATATGGGCTCGGATGTGCAACTGTCTCCAATTCTAGTTTCTCCCTCATTTCTATGGATACTAGGTTATCTGTGCTTCCACTGTCCACTATTACCTTGCATACCCTATCCTTGGTCTTGCAAGCAGTTCTAAACAAACTATTTCTTTGGACTGGATTCTCCGCCTCTTTCTCTGGCTTCAAGAGAATTTTCCTCATCATTAAGGATCTTCCACCTTATGCATCTTCTACCTCAATATTTCTCCTTTGCACTTCCGAAATGTGAGCTTCACCTCCTCTATCTCTTTTTCTCTCAGGACATTCATAAGACTTGTGTCTGATATTTCCATAGACAAAACATTTTATCTCACCTCCTCTGCCTCTTCCTCTTCCTTTGACTCGCGAAAAAGTGTTCCTGTCAGCATATTGTCTTCCCTGTGAACTTCCTCCTCTTTTTTGGTGAGTATGAGGTTTCTTTTCTTCATCCTTGGGCTTTTGTACTCTGTCTTGGGAAACTACTTTGTCTCTACTCTGACTTCTACCTCTTCCCATTTGACTTTGCTTTCGGGCCAATTTTTCTTCAGCCTTTAGAGCAATATGATAAGCATCTTCCACTTTCCTAATTGTTACCATGCTCATCTCATCTTGGATTTCATATCTCAAGACATTCATGTATCTGGTGAATTTTTCATCATCACTCTCGTGACGACCCGCTCTAATATTGAGTCGGTAAAATTCCTCAGTGTACTCCTTCACTGTCATTCCCTTCTGTCTCAAATTCTTCATTCTCCGAAACAAATTAATTTGGTAGTCTTTGGGTATAAACTTGGCTTTCATTTTTGCAACCATTCTATCCCAACTTCTGATTCTTTGCTTGCCTTTGCAACGCCTATCATCCTGCAGTTCGTCCCACCATGGTACTGCATGCACTTTAAGTCTAGTGATGACATGTTTGACCTTCTTATCTTCCTCGACATCCTCATAGTTGAAGTACTTGTCCAGATCTCTAAACCAATCTAGCAGCTCCTCAACGTCTAAGATGCCTTCATACATCAGGATGCCCATTTTTTCTCTACCCGTATTCTTGCAACATCTCTAAATAGACGTTCTTCTGTAGCATCTTCGGCTACAACTTCTTCTCCAGCTCCAGCCTCATTTTCACTTTTGGCTTCACTGAAATCTCTAGTATCAGTAGCTTATCTTTGTGCTGTCTCCATGGCATCTAATCGAGCACAAAGTTCTATCATTTCCCTTTCCATAGTTGGATCGGGCATTGGTCTCTCTTGACGTCTTCTGGGCGACATTGTCTAAATTTGTTCCACGTAGAATTTAAATCACAACTTGCCTTCTGACTCCCTTTCTTACAGAAAACAATAATTGTAAGCTTTGATACCACCTGACGCAACACCCCTACCTTAGCAGGTTCTGCACAAACTCCTGGTCTAAGGAATTTTCTTAATCTCCCCTTTGAGCCTGATTGACTCCTTGATTCCTCGTCAAAATCTTCAACACACAAGTGTTTCCACAGGTCCTTCTTATGAGTTATGCCTACACAAACTGGCACTAGATGTGAACTCTTACCCACTTGGCCGACTGATGTGACCATGGCCTTCACCCGAAATGTATTTTGGGTTTCACGACTCCACAATCCCTGATGTGAGCTCCTCTGACTCCTTCAATCCCCGAAACTCCGAAAAGGGGTTAACGAGTCTTTGAATCCCCCTTGAATTTTCCTGATGTGACCCTCAACTACGGTCTCGGGCCCAAATGTTTCAACACCTTGGTATTTCACGTATTGACGAATTTCAGCGCAATAACTCCCTTCGCCCAATGGACAAAATCATGATAAATTCCCATCACAAATCAAAGGCTCTGAGATTCCCATGATCTGATGGTCCTGATTCTATCAGGGCTTCGTGAATCGAGAGTTCGAAACTCTCGGCTCCAAGTCATAGCTTCTTCAACGCCCCGAATTCCAAAACGACGAAATTCAAGCACGAGATCAACGACTTTCGTTGATATGGATCCAACGACCACTACTCCTCCTGAGATTATGAGTGCTGAAAGACACTCAACCTTAATCTTCCTGCTGATCTGCAAGATCCAACGGTCCACGAAACTTTGACGATTTTCCCTCTGAGAATTTTAACCATTCATTCAGACTTCTCAAAGACTCTTGCCCAATTACTTTGGCTTCTTTCCTCCTGATCTTGTTTCTCTACGAGGAAATTTCAGACCTCATCCTTCCTTTGAGTTCTTCAAAGTATCTATCCTTCCTGAGCTTGACCTCTGCTATGGGCTCACGGATTCAAAAGGATTCTTGCGTGCACTCCTTGCGTCATTCACAATAACCTCTGGTTATTTAAAATCTCCAACTCTGTGCACTTCCTTGCAACAACAGTTCTTCAAGCCTTCTCCTTGGTTGGAAAAGTCTAAGATTTCCACTGGCCTGCACACACCTTACATGACTCTATGCTATACTTTCACTTTTTACTGGTATAAGAACAATGGTAACCCTCTTGAGCTTCTCTGAGATAAAACTCAGAATCTCGTCAACACACTCCTTGTGGACTCTCATTGCACTCCTTGTAGGATTTCTCAGGAAGAGAAACAATTGAAACTTATACTTTCTCTCTCGCAGAATTCATACATTCAACATGAAATCATGAGCATACACACACACATAATTGAAACAAATGCATAACAAATAATATAAGCAAAATGGTAAACATACCATTCAATAGATGCAAACAGTAACCATGACAACACCATGAAATGGAATCAAAGTATTCTTATATTAATTCCGGTGCTCATTTACAAGGGTTCAATAGCAACAAATATCTGCTTATACAACCTTCTAAAATCTCTGTTTCTCTATTCTCCTATTCTCTTTCTTTTCAACTTACAATTACAACGAGAATAATTCTTCTTCTTACAATACAATACATGCGAGGGAGCTTTCTAGAGTTTTCCCTCCTACAACTCTAACTATCTAATCGAAATGAAAAGCTACCTACTTTACATTGATTACAATTAAATGCCTCCATATCTGATAGATGAGAGCAATGCTCAAGATTTGTTTTAAAATCTTTAAAACATAAATGCAAATACATCCTTTTGGCTACAACATTAATGCTCTATCTTTTGAAATTCAAAATGCCCTCAAAATGTGTGTTGGTGCGTCTCCTGTTATCCTCCTCTCTTGCGATTGCTTCACTGGCTTGCTTACGATGCTCTTGCATCAAACCTCATCTTAGTTGAGGTCATCAAACAGTTGGGGTTTTCAACAACACCACACTCGTAGCCATACAACATCGGGTGGCTTCACTAGGGACAAGATCTTTGTGTCAACTAGAAATGTCGCTTGTCCTATGGCATCCAAACCTCCAAGGATGTGGTAGTGTGTGATGTTTCCCCTCTTGATGTATGTTATGTTTTTTTGGGCCAACCATATATGTGGAAACGTCATAATTTTTATGAGTCTCGACCCTGTAGTTTCATTATTAATCTTGGGGGTCATCTGTACAGGATACCAGAGGTAGTTACGATGACTGTTCCACCAAAACAATGCCACAAGGTAATCTCTCATACTGTAAAATTCATCCTCTTCATAGTTTGTTCAAAGTATGCACAAAAGGCCACTACAACCACTGCAACCTCAACACCTTCTATCCAACAGAAGCAGATTGCAGAAGA
This sequence comes from Picea engelmannii, assembly GCA_009831015.1. Lineage (NCBI taxonomy): Eukaryota > Viridiplantae > Streptophyta > Pinopsida > Pinales > Pinaceae > Picea > Picea engelmannii. The sequence continues at coordinate 212,995 of ML808825.1, forward strand.
GAAAGAAAATATTGTTTCTTCACCTACAATGGTGCCTACACAATGCCCCGTCAAGTCCAAAGAAAACATGTTGGTGGAACAGATTCAACCCCGCCAACAACAGGTCAATGATAGTCTTCCATAGACCAAGCAACACAACTTCTCCAATAAGGCACGCAACTCACTAAGATTTAGATTCAGAAAACGCTTTCCTCTCTTCACCGAGCACTCAACGAAATGGATACCATTACTTCCTAAGGGGGGAGGATTGATCCAGGTGGATATTGGTGGCCACCCACCTATTCCAATTACAACTAGCTCATCTTGATAGTTTTCAGTTCAACGTGTTTCTCTATAATGGGGACATTTCTTTGTAATTGTGGGTTGTGAACTTATGAGGATATCTTGAATCCCTACACAACATCTAGGTGGATATTGGTGGCCACCCACCTATTCCAACTGGCTTGTTTTGGAAGTTTTCACGTCAATACATTTTTATGTACTTCTAGGGCCGTTTTGGGGCTCTAAACAATGTTTTCTTGGCTTTCCACAATCAAACTATAGACATAGTTGGAGTTTAACATCATAATACGTAGTTTTTGAAAATACCTTTCCAACGGGCTATCACATGCCTAAAACGAATATCGTATGCAAAAGTTACGACCCCGAGAAGTTAATGTACTAACTTACCCCAACGGGGCCCACATAAATTTAGACGCTTCATCTCCTAGGGTTAGGTTTTTGGAGGTATAGGGTTTTGGAATTCATGTTTATCATAAAAATGGCCTTCAAAGCCTCATTGTAATCATCTTCTTGTGAATGAGCGTAGCCATCACATATCTTCTTAGAGATAACATTGCCACGATTCTAGCGAGTCTTGCACTCTGTATTTTTACAGTCTTTGTACATTTATTTCATTAATAGAAATCTTGTATTGTTGTATTTCTCTGTTTCTAGCAATCTTATGTGTATTTCATTGTGATATCTCTTCTTTCATTTCGTTCCAAAAATAATCCATATCAATAAGGCTGAAATTTTATGCAGAAAATGGTTTTAGGACAACTCACTCTAACTCCTAGTTTAGTGTGGTAACCTAGCTAGTTTTGTTTCCTACTTAATTGCTAATCATTCTTGAGTGTTCTAGTTGTTTTCTAGAATTATTTGGATAGTTTTTTTTTTTTTTTATTT
>ML808825.1:251078-278788 GCA_009831015.1 Picea engelmannii
AACGTGTAGTAATGAGAAAGGACGTTATGTACCTTGGAATGATCAAGTGGAATGATAATATAAGTCTAAATATAGGTGATGAAGGGTATAATCATGGAAAAAAAATATGGGCAAAAAGGGTACAATATATGGTCCTAACACCTATCACTGATGATTCTGAAGACTTGGTCATGAAACTTTTCTCTGCCAGTCTTTATTTCAATGATAGAGAGTGGTATGACAAACTCCCTGATGCCAACATCACAACTATGGAACAATTTGAAGAAACCTTCTTCAAAAGATGGGGTATTCATTTGGAAGACATCCCAATACTACTAAAAAGACTCGAGCATATAAAGAAAACTGAGGATGAAACTGTCATGGACTTCCAAGATAGGTTTGAGGACATACTTTGTCAAATTTCTGAAAGCCATGATCCTGAAGAGAAGTACCTTGCCCATCTCTATACCCATGCACTTTCGGTGCATCTGGGTTTTCCCCTCAGTAAGAGGGGCCCAAGGATGCTTGATGAAGCTCACAACATGGCTAAAAGAATCGATCAAAACATCTCCTTATTCGAGATAAGATACCTCTTTACCTCAGGTACTCTTATTATGGAAAGTTTGGTTGCCCTTGATAACTTTATTGTTGATTTCCAAGAAGAAGGGGAACAAACCATAGATCAACATAGGACTGCCGAAGACACGATTGAGGAGCTGGAACCTAAGAAAAATGATGAAATATCAACATGTGCTCCTCCCTCTGATGAAGCCATCCACGAGTCTTTTCCCCCTGCACAACAAGAAGAGAATGAGGTTAGTTTCTTTCCTTTTCAAGATTTTGATAAAACCTTGTTCCATGGTTCAAAGAGTAAAGGAGAAGTGGAATCTTCGAACGTAGTAGATATTCCTTGTTGTACATTTGAAGATGAAGGAGAAATTCATGAGGATGAAACAATGACGCATGTTGAAAACACCAAAGTCCTCAAAGCTCCTGCACAAGAAGAAACCAACATGGTAAGTTACCCTCCTCTCCATAATTTTGATGATTCTCTACTTTATGATTTGGGAAATGAGGAGGAGATGGATGAGCCTTTTAATGTTATAAGTCCTTCATGTTATGATACAGATAGTGACATAGTTTATATTAATGAGTTCATACATGTTGGAAGACGTAAATGGGATGTATTTGGCTTTGATATGGATCCCATTTACGACATCGAGAGACATTTACAAGTGTTGCCTTTACAATTATCACAAGAGATTACTCTTGACCAATGTAAACAAGGAGATGATATAGTTACTGACACTTTCCAAACACCCAAGGTTGACCTAGTCCCATATTGTCCTGATACTTTTCGGTCATACCTTGAGAGTTTTTTGATGAATGATCCTCTGAGAACTTGTATTTATTCCATGAAGAAGATTGTAAACCACTGTTGTGCTCAAATCTTGATAGGAGTAAGGACATCACTCGCCCAGAGAAGGATGCTTGTAACAAATTTCTCCAACCACCTTCGATTACTTTACTTTGTTGTGTCTCTAGAGGTGTAGTTGGGAGATATGTATTTTGTATTGGTTTTCCTCTGGGGAAAACCATAGAGTCCAAGGGTTGGTTAAATACTTCAAGAATAAGTCTATCATCTCATATTTTCAAATTTCCCTTAATATTTTTCCAGTCATCTATTGGATCCTTGTCAATCCCTCCCAGGGCTTCAGATTATGAGAACGTCCTAGGTAGCCAGCTTGCAGAACTTTTAAGTCAGTTTTCTGAACCTTTGATTTTTCAATATCCCTTCCTAAAGTGGATTGAGCACTTTCCTCAGAGAATGACTTGGCATGATTTTATCCCTCCCACCCGCCTTCATGAGTTAGAATTTATTATTTCCGACGATATGATACATAATCTAACCCACTTTATTTTTGTGCTTGACTTATCACTGTTTTGGTTTATGATGAAGCACAAGGGCAGGTATTGTGGGACATTGCTGGATTGGTTTCACTGGTCATTTGAATACACCAAACATCCAACCAACAAGTAAGTGAAGGTAAGTAGGTAGGCATTTGCATTCATCGTATATACCATTTTCATTTCATGCTAGAGTAGTTTTCTTTCACACTTGTACATATGATTGTTTTCATTTTATACATATATGAGTTGGGGGTGATATCACCACCCAAAATGATTTCTAATAGTTTATGCTGAGACCAAGCAGGTTACAGGTTATGCCATAGATGCTAAGGTTATCATGCGTTCTATGGTGAGCACATTTACCCAAGTTGGAGCCAGATGTTATCCCCCACTTTAGGGATAACTAAGAAGATTATGTCTCGAGGCCCACTAGTCCTAGACATGGAGTATCAAGAGCCATATCGACTTGAGCATGGCCCTAAAGGGCCCATATTTTCTTCCTTTCAACACCTCCACTTTGTTAGCAGCAACAACATCCATCACCTCGACTTGGTCCTGTAGCAGAGATGGATCTTTCTCCATGAGGTAATCAGTCCGAGTATCATGGTATGTGTAACTCTGATCCTAAAAAACTTTGAATATGTGCATTTAGTTATTTTTGTTTCTGACGTGTTCTTGGATCTTATACTTATCCACTTGACCATGTCTGGGGGAAATGACAAGATGCCCTAGTAAGCCTGTGCCCATATGTTTTGAGTTGCCACTGGGGGGGATTCATGAAAAGTCATCGTCCACTCTTGTCATACTTACCACTTTCCATCTTACTCCCACTCATCCATCCCATTACACTAGTTCAGGCATTGGGTTGGCCAATTATTTAAGGGTTGCACCTCACCTTATGGGAAGAAGGGGATAAAGGCCCAAAAGGTAAAATAAGCTGGAAGAAGATAAAATCCTAAAAATAAAACCTCGATATGCTTCGCCCAGGGATTCTTGAGAAAGTAGTAAAAGGCTTCTCAGTGAGAAACATAGGGACCCATAAAAAATAATAAAACAAGACCTAGTTAGAGGATAGGGGGTCTCATCATGAGCCAACCTATTAGGTCCATGGGCTTCTAGCGGTATGACACTACTAGTAGTTGGTTACCATGCCAGGGTAGTGGCTCTTGGTGGCATAGCCAAGAGAAAGGTGGTCTTATCACGAGCCAACCTTTTCATTTCCATGAAAGTGTTTGTGGGTAACATTGCCACCACTGGTCACCATGATAGGGTGTCCCCTAATTAGTTTCTTGAAGAAAAATCCATAAAGAATAAAGATAAAGGCATGAATGGGCTTGGAAACATTTTCATCCAGGACAGGTGCAACTTGCCTTTTACAAAAGCACCCACAGGTAAGCCATGCATTTCCCTACTATCACTGCACCCCTTTTTAGGACATCCCTTATCCACCTCATCCACTAACATGACTTGGATTTGAATTCTCCCGAAAACATCCCACATCCAGTGAGAATTATCCCAATAGGACGCCCTGTCACTTATTCCAAACTTGGCTTGCAAATTTGTGTAATATCTTTGAGCACTTGACTGGGTAAAAAGGGTTTTATGCACATGTTTAATAAAATTGATGACTGGATGTGATTGACATTTCTACGATCCCTGTGACTTATGAGCCCATGGAGGGCGTATCTGTTGATGTGAAAGATCATACCTGATGAACAGGTACACATGGGGAGATGATTAGTTCGGACCTCCATGGGGCTGAGAGCCCACCAGATAGATGTTGAGACCCCGATAGGGGGCAGATATAGGTTATATGGGTTTGCACCGGAGAAGAGGAGGGTGTTCCACAGAGGCAGCTTGATAGAACCTTACCTAGGGGGGTTGTGCCCTTTCCACTGGGACGTTGACCTTGGAAGGCCCATGACATCACATAGGACATCTTATGACATCATCCAATGATATGGGAGTTTTGGGAGGCAGTTGAGGCATGTTTGGCACACGTGGAAGCTTCTAGAGGCCCATGGAGGGATAACGTTTTGCTCCAGGAGGTCCATATTTCCCTAGAAAGGGATAACATCACCCTAAAGAGGGCATGAATTCTTCACTTTTTCTTAATTAGGGTTTTAAATTATGACATTTAGTGTAAACCATTATTATTATGTATTTTGGCCTTGTTGACCTTTTGGTGACCTAAGATTAAATCAAGGTAATTGCTATTGTATAAATAGAGAGCTAAAACTCTCTTATTTTCATGATCTTTGACTCACTATTTGGAGAGGTCTGAAATTTTTGGCTCTCTTAGGGTTATTGGCTGAAATTATGGCGCAATTGTTGAAGGAAGGCTTATCTTAGCTATTTTTGGCATTTTTCTTGTTGGAAGGTTTACAACTAGGGTGTGGCTTGATGATACCTGGTTAATTTAAGTGAATTTCTACAATCCTTCCCTTACTTGAATGGTTATAGTCTTTTACTTACTTGCATTTTTTTAATGAAATTGCTGAATTAAACCCTAGGGAATAAGCACATGTTGGTGTCCTTATTTCATGTCCCTACTATACTATGCCAATTATCCTTTTTTACTTATTGAAGACATTTCTAGGGCCTTTCCTTTGCAACACCCTACCTATTCTCTTCAATCCTAATCGTTTTTATCTTTTCATTGAGCTAAAGAAGGAGGAAAACACACTAAGGCCTAGGGTTTCTACACCTTAGTGAGTTGTTTCCCCCCAGGGTTTGATTTTTGAAGCCTTGGCTCAAAAACACTTCACCATCAAACCCTCTTGTCTTTAGCCCTCCATTATCATTTTTCTTCTTCAACATTTGCCGCTACCTTTGACTCCATTTTCCCTATGAATGCACTGATATAAGACCTTTATGCTTGAGTGCCTTGATCACAAACTTCAAACAACAAACAACCAATACCTTTGAACAATTGCTAACATCTTCTAACCCTAGCCTAGACTAACCTACTAATCCTAATGCTGCCATTATCCATTTGAGTTGTATTTATACTTTGCAACATTTAAATCCTTTATTGAGCAATTGAAAGATTGGATAGTCATTGCTTCTAATGAATATTGGTATTTGACATTGGTAAATCATTATTTCTCATTTGGATGTCTGCTCATTTGGACGTGTCTGTGGATAAGCATAGGTGAACGTGATCCTAGTCATTGAGCACTAGTGAGTGTGGTTCTCCTGTAAGATGTAGTGAGATAGAGATATTGGCATCCCTATGGATGTGCCCCTAGTGGCTGAGAACTAGTGGGTGTATGCTATCCCTTGCTATATTGTTCAAGAGTTAGACTTACCTATAACCCTAATTGTAATGTAAAGGGTACAAGTCGGCCCCACCTTAATATAAAAGATAATTATTGTAAAAGATAATTATTTTGGTAATTATTAATTATATTGTGAGTTAGTGAGGTCAGCCCTATTGTGCCAATAGACACTTTTGTTGACAGGTTGAGTCTAATATAATTAAAGGTAAATTCCCCATTGAGAAATCATATCTTAACTGTGAGTTTGGAAATTTCAGCAAGTACATCTTCTTGGGAAAAGTGCGCACCTCTCTTAGGTGCTAGTCTTGTAGGGTTTGTAAGCACCCTTTTGTGTGTTAGGTTTTCTTGGTGGTGGAGGTATTTCTCTTGAAGAATATAGCAAAGGATTGGATGGGTTTTCTTCCCTTGTTGAGAAGGGTTTCCCAGGATATTTCTTATGTACTTGTGCATGGTGTTTCTTCTTGTGATCTTGGTTGTTGCAACACAATTGTTTATGGTTTAAGTAAAATGATACAATGGAATGAACTTCATGCTTAAACCTTGCCTATTGAAAAATAAATAGTTAGTCCACTACAAACCTTTCTAGAGTAGTTCATTACAAACTCTATAAATAATCCTATAGCTAGTCCACTACATACCTTAGAAGGTTGTCTTATGGGAAAACTACTAGGGTAGTCCACTACAAACCCTATAAATACTCTTATGTCATTTAACAAGCTTTAAAAATGATATCAAGGGAAGGTATTCCAATACAAACCTTTCTAGGGTTTACAAGATAAGATCTATTCAATAAAAATACAAGGGAAATGCATGATCACCACTTTGATAAGAACATCCACACTTAATACATTCATAAATAAATCCACAAAGACTTAGAAACAACACTTACTAGGTAAATCTCATCCATGAAACCCTAACCATGAAATTATCCATAAAACTTGAAAAATCATCTGAAGATCATGTCTCCAAGAAGTCACATGAGTTAGTCGTCCTTAGGCAAAAGAGAAATATATAAGAGACAAGTAATAATAATCCTCCACAAGTAGAAATGATGAATAATTGAGGGAACACTTCCTCTATTTGTGAGGAAACCAAGTGCTTTCCCTCATTGAGATAATATCCACTAAAATCCCTTAAAACATAATATATCCATGATACAAGGTGCATAGGTCTAGGATGACCCCCAAAGATACCTCTAAAACAAAGATACAATGCAAAATCATAAAGACATCATCTAAAAATGCCACATGTGCAAGTGTAGAAGCTTCATGAAGGGTGATTTCATCTCCAAATGGAGTACAAAGGATCCAAAAGATATGTCTCTCCCCAAAAGTTGCAAAGTATCCCAAAAAGTAATGCGTCCTCATCAAGAAGGTCACATATCCTCATCAAATGGTGCCATCTCTTCATCCAAGGTGCTAGTCAGCTCAAGCAAGTGTCACATCATCCTCAAGTGCAATGTCCCATCACATGTGCAACGTCCAAGGTAGAAATCATGATGTCATCAAGGTAAAGGGATCCATTACCTCTCTAAATAGGTGTACTATTATCATCAAAATATGTCATCAAGCAAACCTCAACGTCCCCAAGGGGTGCAATGTCATGAAGGGGTTCCCTATGTTAAGCACACACTTATACTCAGGGGGGGTGAATCATTATAAGTATATATTTTTATTTTTAATATTCATAAACCATAATGAAGAAATCACATAAATATAACAACCAACAGACACAATATTTAATGTAGAAACCCTTTGAGGAGAAAACCACAAAAAAATCTTTTTATAAATTTGTAGGCACCAACCTATGGTTACAAATGCTTGTAGGCATCAACCTACTAGAGACACCAATCCCCACTATTGTTTGTAGGAACTTACCTACATGACACAATGATCCCCTTTACAATTTGTAGGCACTGATCTACATGAGACACCAATCCTCTCTCCTGTTTGTAGGCATCGACCTACAAGAGACAACAATCCCCTTTATTGTTTGAAGGCATAGAACTATAAGAGACACCAATCCCCTCTCCTATTTGTAAGCATTAACATGCAAGAGACACCGATCCCCTCTATTGTTTGTAGGCACCGATCTACAAGAGACACCAATCCCCACAACTATTTGTTATGTAGGAACCAATTTACTTACAAGTTCTTCATCTACATTTCCTTCACAGGTCTGCTTGCTGCTTTTGTCTTCACCAAATCTCCTCTGCACTTGTTACTTTTACTTTCAATAGATCTTCTCCACACTCGCTACTTCTTCTTTCACCAAATCAACTCAACACTCAGTCCTTTTTTTTTTTTCATATCTTCTCAATGCTCCCTCCTCCTTCTTTTGCTTTGCCTTCACCAAATATTCTTGCTTCTACTTTTGCCTTAGATTTTCCTTTACCAGTTTTTGCTTGCTAGAATGTCAGTTTAAAAATCTTCCAAATAATTGCTAGATGTTTCACTATCATAGCACTATTAGCTATTCACAACTGATAGGATTGGCTGCCTTCAACATTTTCTCACAATCTACTGCTAAAAAATGAATGGTTTGTTTTTGTTCAAAAAAATGTCCATCTACAACTTATCACATCTCCATGTGCTTTGAATCTTCAAGTTGTTGTGTGTCATCATAGCTTTTAAGGGATCTTCCACTGTCCCATTTATGTTTTTTTTGGTAGTGCTTGAATGTCATCAAACCACCATTGAGTTGTCCTTCAAAAAACACTTTCCTGAACATGTTAAATGTTGGTCATAATGTATAAAATATCTATGTGGACTTTTACTTTATTTTGCACAATAGATACTTAAAATCGTGCCGACTCCCAAAGTTCTATACATCGTTCATAGAGGATTCTGAGGTTTCGTTGGAAAAATGTATAGATATATCGTCAAATATCATTCCCAACTATAAAAAATCCTTGAAGGTATAAAGAAGGAATGTCCAAAATACTGAATGAAAAATTATATGCATGTTTCTCAGAATATAACATCCTCCACTTGCACTTTTTTTGTCATCAACATTTCCTGCCTCAATGCTAAAAATTTCTCGAACACGATACAATGAAACCTGATGAAGTATGAACACTATCACCAACAACACAAGATAACCAGTCTTTGTCCATCCAGGTAGTCTCTATATCCAACATAAGCAATAGTACATCTCCAAAAACAGTTGAACATGGTAGGGTTGGTCTCATCAAATCCAAGTCAATTCAATAAGAAATAGTCAAGTCATCAAGGAGACATTAGTTGGGTTAACATATCAACAAATTCAAGTATCCCCCCTCTAAGGGATCAATACATAGTAGCAATAGTTCTTGTCAAAAATTCGAGTTGACGAACAACCCAGTAGAAACTCTAGTCGGTTGTCATGTTGGGTTGATTCCTAGTCGATCACTTCCAAGGAAATCATCAGTAAGTAGGAGAATCACTGCATTGCTATACAATCAATGATACACAATGATATGAAGTCCTCAAACATCTAGTCAAATGATTCCATGAACATTCATCAATCCAACCACAATATATCCTGGTAGTTGACACTGGTCCACAATTTTGACTTTCACGTCTCTTCTACAAAGATCTGAAAGCAAGATTGACATTCCTTCAATTTTTATGGTGAGGATGATGATAAGGCACCAATTTGTTTTTTGAATGATCAGAGGAAGTAGGATCAGGGTTAGGTTCACTTACGGTAGTAGAACAACCCGACATATCAACAACAATGTCATTTGTAACAACATGTTCAATTGTTGGCATGTGAAGATCTTGTAGCTCAACAATCTATTCAACACAATCAACAATAATTTGTTCTTTTATAAAACCAGCCTGAACTCCTCCTGCAATAAATATAACCTCCTTGGTTGTAGCAAGGCCAGGTGTAGGTAGGGAGGAAACAACAACATCATATCCAAGACCAATCTTAATGAATGGAGAACTTTGATAATTAGTGATATCATCTAAGATTTCAATACTCTTTTCAAACTTCAAGATTTTATTCAACTGAGTAGTTGAATTTTCCAAATCCTTTCTTAAGGAAACAATATCAGATTCTAGCTCTTCACAATTTTATTCCTTTTTCTTTAGTTGGATTCTGACTAATTATTTTGTCCTTCTCGCTTCTTCTAATTGAACTTTCAGGCTTATGATAATATTTTCTGATTCTTCAAGGTTTTGTGACATTTTGTCTTTTGAATCACGATCATCTTCTTTGTATTTTTGCAGCTGCCCTTTTGTTTCAAATTCTTCTTCCTAAGCTTCTTTATTTATCTTAAGGAACATATAAGTTATTCTTCAAGATCTATTTCTTCATCTATTTCAAAATTTTCCTCTTCTTCTGAATCTATCATTTCCATGTCTTCATCAATCTTTATTTCAATTTTCATAAAGAGAGTTTCTTCTCTATCACTATCGAAACTTCTTTCTTCAGACGAGTCATTGACCCCTTTTGAGTAGAGGCTCTTCTTCTTCTTATAATATTTCTCCTTATTTTCATGATTGCTCTGTTTGTGGCTATTTTTGTGTTGATGTTGTTTACTCTTTATGTTATAGTCTTCTTCATTATCACTACTTTCATTTTTCACATATGGAAACTTAGAAACAAAATGTCCTACTTTTCCACAGTTAAAGAATTTAAAGGGAAACTTACCTTTGTATTTGCTAGATCCCTCTTTGAATTTTTTCAAAATTTTTTCTTCCTCTGCATGTGATTCATAGTTGGAACAATCACTTGATTTGTGTTCTTTGTTCTTCATCTTCTTTGAGGTTTTGAAAGATGCTTCCCTTTTTGACAATTTTTCCTTTTCATTTCTCATTTCATATGAAGTGAGGATATCATGCAATTCATCCATTATTAATTGATCAAGATCCTTCATTTCCTTAATGGAGGAAAATTTGGCATCAAATCTGAAGAGGAGTGACCTCAACACCTTTTGCACAATAATTGGTTCTGCAACTATTTCACTAAGTCCTCTGATGGTGTTGACAATTTCGTCCACATGGAGGAGATAGGCTGCAACATTTTTTTCATTTTTCATCTTCAGAATCTCGAAATGTCTTCTATCAGTTTGGAGCTTAGCCTTCTTGACCTGACATCGTCTGTATGGATGTTTTAAATTTTATCCCAAATTTCTTTTGTTGATTTTCAATGCATTACTTTGACAAACTCTGATTCTAACAGTCTGCACAAGATAACGTTCATGGATTTTGCATCATTTTCACTAGCCTTTTTTTTTATTGTATCTGTTGGTGGATTTGTTGGGGTTGTATAACCAATCATGACCAATTTCCAAATATCAAAACCAAGGGACATTATATATGTTCTCATCCTTATACTCTAGAAAGCATAGTTTGTTCTGTCAAACAACAAAGCCCTATTTGTAGAAAAACCTTCCTGATTGGCAATGTTTTCTCGAGATATACCTTCCAGTGGTTAGAATGTTTCCAAAGGAACCAAATATGATACCAATTGTTGATCACACACTTATACTGAGAGGGGCGGGGGTGAATTAGTATAAGGCTATATTTTTCTTTTTAACATTCGTAAACTGTAATGAAGCAATCAAATAAATACAACAACCAAAAGACACAATATTTAACATGGAAACCCTTTTGCAAGAAAACCACAATTTTTTTTTTTTATAAATTTGTAGGCACCAACCTACAATTACAAATGTTTGTAGGAACCAACCTACTAGAGAAAACAATCCCCATTGTTGTTCGTAGGCATAGTTTTAGGATCCAATCCTAACCCCTCTTCGTGGGGCATTACTTAGTAGGATATGTTTTCTATGTAATAAAGGCCAACATTAGTTAATAAGGCCTAATAAATAAAGGAGAATAAGTCAATGTAAGAAGGCCTAATAGAAGCTTATGCTTCTAGAAAGATCTTCCTCTATAAGTTTCCTTAGAAGGTAGAATTAATATAAATAAGAGTAGGAGGTATTGTATATTTTTGTCTTGGATATTATTGTAATAGATCTTTGCTCTGTTGGAGGTTTCCCCCTCGAAGAGGCAAGTGAAAATTGCTATCTTTAATAAAGGTGCTCTTTCTGGTGTTATTCTGGTATTGATATAGCTATAACTTGTTGTTCCATTACTTATTGCTAAATATTTATGTTTCACATATTATTATTCATCTAGTATATTGGAAGTGGTATTAGAGCTCCTTCCTAGGCAGAACTTGTGGGGTAAATGTTTTCAAGGTAGGTATGTATTCCAGTGTCTTTAAGCTACAAAGAGATATCATTCTATGCATAAAACCGCGGTCGGGGACTCATACACACAAGAAATACAAGTGGTACTTAAGCGCACATTGTTGGCCACCCTTGTAACCCTTATTGGTACCCCTTCAAGTGGCAGCGCATCAGACAACTCATGCATATGGATCGACCTAGATATCCTGCATCCCTCCGTAGATAAACAAATCAGTTGCCTGACTGCTATAGTGTCCCCAAGAACAACACTCAGGAAGATACTCTCTAGTACCTGGGTAGTCGGGTAGTACGACTAAGGGTACAGTCTAGCCTCCTTAGTTGGTTCCCTAAGATATTGGATCGAGTACTATTGTTGGACTTCACATGTATACCAGAGAGCTATAACAAAGGGAAAACCCTTAACTATAGATGGCCTACAAAACCTAACCCTTGTGGTGGAAATAAGAGATCTACTACAGTGCAACTTGACACCCTGCCAATTTTTTCGCTACACAAACCCTCCCTGCTGACATTTTTTATTATTAAGAATTTGGGAATTTTGATGCTGTAGAAGTATTTAGATCGAAGTATAACTCTGTAGGAGTTGAAAAAATAAAAAATAAATAAATAAATGAGTATGGGTCTAGGTCGCACCCTTATTTGAGACTTGGTCCATTGGATTCCTCTCTTCATTCTGATTGTAGTGGGACCCTTCATTTTTTAGTCCTTTTTTTTTTCTTTCCAGACCCAACCCTTTCTGGGATGCCCTTATTTGATACCTATCCCATTGGATTCCTCTCTTTGTTATGATCACTTGGGTACCTATAATGTTTAGGCCCATATTTCCATCCCAACACCTCATCTTCTACTTAAGCCTCCACCATGCCGACCATCCGCTCTCAGTCCCAAGAAACCTGGGAGGAAAATGTGTCCAACCTAGAACAACAAATGGTTTCCATACACACCGACTTACAAACAACCCTTGAAAATAAATACCATGCTCTAGAGTAACTCCTCAAGGGAAAGAGTGTTGAGATCAATCTTGAGGACCCTGAGTCTTCCCATTATGAGCATATTCATTCATCCTGCTCCCCTTTGGGTTCTCCACCCTCTTGGAATAAGGTGCCCAAAGTTGACATGCATAAATTTGATGGTTCCAACCCAACTAGGTGGGTTTCTCAATTGGAACAATACTTCTCACTTCATGATATTTAGGATGATGAGACCAAATTCCATGTAAGGGTTTTGTACTTGGATCAAGAACACTGGCAGTGGTGGAAGTGGCATAAGAAATGTTATCCAGGACTACCCACTTGGAACATGTTCATTAAAGTAATTTGTGCCCGTTTTGATAGGGAATGACATTTTTTGGGTCGACTCACCAAGTTGTGCCAAATTGGATCAGTCGCCGACTTCATCACAACGTTTAAACAATTGGCTATTTGAACCGAGGGCTTATTTTATGAATTTTACCTTGAATTTTTTATCAATGGCTTAAAGGAAGCCATCAGGGCTCATGTGAGCATGCATCATCCTACTACTTGGTTACAGGCATGCCAATTAGCACTGGAAGCTGAGGCCATCCTTCAAGTTCCACCCCTGAAGGATACATTCCCCAACCATCCTCACCCCGGGGCTCACCCAACTCCGACAAAAACCTTAAAGGTATAAAAGGTATCTCCAACAGAAATGGCAGAGCATCGCAAGCAAGGAATTTTCTATTATTGTGATGAAAAGTATTCACCAGGACATAATTGCAGGGAACAAAAATTCTTCCAGATTGATGCATCAACTTCCTCTGCCTATGAAGACATACCATCAAATGAGGCTCCTGACCCAGAGGATGCTCAACCAAGTGTTCATGCTGTATATTCTGTTGCCTCCCCTATGGAACCAGAAGAACCTGTCATATCTCTTCATTCCCTCTCTGGTATTTTGGCCCCACAAACATTGAATATCAAGGGATACATAAAAAATAGACTAGTTGTGGTGTTGATTGATAATGGTAGCACCCATAATTTTATTCATTGTAGGCTTGCTGAGGAGAGCCATTGCTTTGTTTGCGTTGTTATCCCCATTTTGTGGATAACTAAGGAGATTGTGTCTCAAGGCCCTCAGGTTGTAGATATGGAGTGCCGAGAGACCACATGACCAACAATATCCTTTTGCACAACTAGAGACCCGCATTGCCACCACAGTGACCCAACAATTGGTCATAATCCACACAAGCTTGCCACCACAGGTCACTTGGGTATTTCTCCATGAAGTACAAGTCAGGTATGATGGTGGGTATCATTTTAATATTTGAGGCATTCTAGCTTGTATATCAGAGGTTATTTTTTATTATGAGACGTATTCTTTGGAAACTATACCTTTTGCCTTGTTTAAATGCTGGTGGCTGGCTTGGGGCACTCAAGTAGATGGTCACCTTCATGATGGGGTGTTTTTGGGAGCTTCCTTTGATGAGTCATCGTGCCACTCTGGACCATACTTACCACTTTTCATCATTATTTCTCCTCATGACATAATCTCTTGGGATTTTGTGGTAGATTGACCCTAGAAGGGACCATTCCTCATTTCATGGGAAGAAGGAGTTGAAGGCCCAGAGGGGAGTTAGTTGGAAAATGATAAAATACTAAAGAAAGAACCTTCCATATGCTTCACCCAAGGGATCTCAAGAAAGTAATGAAAATATTCCCTACAAGAAAATAAGGACCCTGTGAAAAGAATAAATAAAAATGCTTAAAGGATCAGTTGAGGATAGGGGTTCTCATCACGAGCCAACCTATCATGTCCATGGGTATCTAACGGTATGAAATTACCATTTTGGCCATCACACTAGGGTAATGGCTCTCAATTACATGGCTGAGGGAAAGGGGGTCTCATCACGAGCCAACCTTCTCATTTATGTGAAATTACTTGTGGGTAACACTGCCGATATCTGGTCACCATGCTGGGGAAGGTACATGTTGGTGGAAAATTTTGGGAGAACATGCCTAGCTTTGGATTCCATGAGGAAAATAAACCCAAAGGATGGATGACATAGGCCAACATTCCAGATGACAGAGAGATTCTTTTGGAGGCCCAAGAGACAACTGGATAGACATATTCCACCCTTTGCATGTCAAACGACTTTCCCAGAAGGGGAAAAACATTACTCCCTATGGGATTGACGTCACATTTGAGAGGCATATGGTGGTTGATGATGAATCAGAGCATGAAACGTGACATTTTTAGGTGGAGAGTCTCTGGATGATTTCCACATGGCCTTTGGAGGCCCTAGTTTGCATCCCAGCTCCAACAACTTGCTCAATTTTCCAAAACGTCCTCCTTCAAGAGATGATGTCACCTTTGTTTTAGAGTTTTCTTTGTGCAAAAGTGAAATTAAAGAGAATTTTTAAATATTATCTTTGTAAAGGGGCAATATTAGGGTTTTTGACCCCTAAAATTATGTGGACAAACTGTGTTAGCTATATTTTGTATAAATAGAGATCATAAGATCTCATTTTCATAACATAACTCTCCATTGTGAGAGGCTCTTGGACTGAAATTTTCATTCTCTTTGGCTAGTTATCTCTCTTGTTATTTTTTTATGGCTATGTATTGGTTATGGTTGATGGAGATAGTGCGCTATCCTTGGAAGGCTTTCTTCATTGCCTTTTTGGTGGTTAGTCTAGCTTTTATTTCCTTTTAATGCTTGAAGGTGCCATTTATTTCATTGTATTATCATTTGTAGAAGTTAAAGGTTCTATTTTCTTGAGCCAAGTAGGTATTATAAGGGCATACACCTTTACTTGTGTTTCCACCATTTTATTGCTAAGGGAATATTGCTTCATAAGGGTTTACTAAGAGGAGTATAATTGCATACACCCTCCTAGTTAAAACCCTAGCTAAGAGAAGCTTGCCTTGGGGAGTAAAAGGGTTTACACCCCCAAGGAAGTAGCCTATCTATATTATTCATATTCTCTTGACTCCATTAACCCTTTATTGAAGGCACTAGTCATTTACTTATTGCAAGGGAGAAATAAATTGCTGCCTTGGTAAACGTACAAATTTCAAGTTTTGAAGTTCTCTTTTGGATAATGATCTTGATGCCTTGGGGATTCTTCCTCCCTTAGGGAATCCTATTTCTCCAAAAAATTATTATTTCTATAGTTAAAATAACCTACATCCATTAGGGATGCTTTAAACTCTAACCCTAACCACTAATATCTCACAAACTAACCCTAGATTAACCCTCTAACTTTGATAGTTTAACCTACTAACCTAGGTGAATCTATTGGGATAGATTTTTGAACTTTTTGATGGTTATATTTTCTGTTGTAATTCATTGAAAGATACAACCATAAGGATGATATACTGCTGAAGAAATTTACTTTTATGACAACCATCTTTATTCAGTCTTGAAGTGTTATTTTCGGTCCACATTGGTTACTAGTTTTATTGTTGACATTGTTAACTAATATAGACCTTTTACTTGTTGATTTGGATGTAATATATTGCTGATTTAATATCTTGAATGATGTTGTATTTTAGGGACATCAAGCTTAACTTGTTGATCCATTACTATACTTGGTTGGAAAAGTGTTTTTTCTTGTGTCTCGGGCAAGTACAGGTGCACCAACAACTATCTCTTTACTCAGTATCCATTTACCTCTCTTTACTTACCATTTTCAACCAATCTATTCTTTCATCACTTGACCTTCCAGGGGAATTCTCCTTACACCTCCCTTCATCCTTCTCATTCCCCCTAGGGTCTCTAGGATAATCTTCCAGGAGTGACCTTAGTCACCCCCCAAGTGCGGGACCTACATCGAGGTGAAATTGGGTGTATGGTTCCAAAGTTGTAGCACTTTCTTTTGTGGTTGGGTCGGGATTTTACCAACCTACAACTTGTGCTATAACACACCCTATTTCTAATTTTCAAATTCTCATCGCTAATGATGGTACGATGAAGTGTGGAGGCTGTTGTGAGAATTCCAAACTCCAAATGAGTGATTATCATTTGAAAAACCACATGTTCTCTATTTCCATGGGGGGATGTGATATAATTTTGGGTGTGGAATGGATTCACACTCTGGGACCAATCAAAATGTATTATTAGGATTTATATATGATTTTCACCCAAGAGGCTCACACCTATACCCTTTGAGGTCTCTAAGCAGGCTCTCCTGAAATCATCAACTCTCACAGGATGGAAAAAATGTTGAAGAAGGGCCACCATGGTGTGATTTCTCAATTGCATGCCATCCAGGTCACTGATCAGGCCTCTTCGGTAGCCCCTCCTAGCCTGCAACTAATCTTGGACAAGTACCCTTAGGGTCTTTGAAGTTCCAACAAACTTACATCCTTCCAGGGGTGAGCATGATTATAACAACCTTCTCCTATCGAGTATTCAACCCCCCAATGTACATCCCTACAGGTATCCATTTTCTCAAAAAAATGAAATAGAAAAGATGGTACGTGAATTACTGGAGGTGGGGGTAATTCTCCCTAGTAACAACCCATATTATTCTTTTATGGTGATGGTCTTAAAGAAAGAAGGTACTTGGCGTATGTGTCCCAATTTGTGTGCCTTGAATAAACTGACTATCAAACATAAGTTTCCCATTCATATAATTGATGATCTGTTGGATGAACTCCAAGGTGCCTATGTCTTCTCCAAATGAGACCTTCACTCCAATTATCACCAGATTCAGATGAAGGAGGAAGATATTCTGAAGACAACTTTTTGAACTCATGAAGGACATTATGAATTCTTGGTTATGCTTTTTGGCCTTTGCAATGCCCCATCCACCTTCCAAAGTCTCATGAATAAAATATTAAAACCCTACCTTTGACAATTTGTCCTAATTTTCTTTGAAGACATCCTCATCTACAACCGCACTTGGGATAGCCACCTTCTTCATGTGAACAAAGTCCTTCACTTGTTGCATGACAACCAATTGTTCGTAAAAAATACCAAATGTTCCTTTGGAGCCAGTAGAGTGGAATACTTGGGACACATTGTGGGTTGGGAAGGGATAAAAGTGGACCCCAAAAAGATACAATCTATGCATGAGTGTCCACAATCCACGACCTTAAAGCACCTAATTGGTTTTCTTGATCTCACAATATATTATAGGAAATTATTCCACCATTAAGGAAAAATTGCTAATCCCTTAACCTACCTTCTTAAGAAGAATCCATTTCATTCGACACCTTTTGTTGAGAAAGCCTTCATAGAGTTAAATAGGCCCATGTGCACTACTCCTATCCTAGTAGCTCCTGACTTCAAAAAAACCTTTATGGTGGAATTGGATGCTTCTGGCACTGGTATAGGCACAATTCTCACACAAGATGGTCCACCTGTGACATTTACTAGAAAAGCATTGAGTGGCCATAATTTGGGCAGATATACTTATGAAAAAAATGATGTCCATTCTCCATGCGGTGCACACGTGGCGACCATATATTTTGGGGCGTCATTTTTAGATCAGAACAAATCACCATAGTCTAAAGTATTTTTTGGAGCAAAGATTATCCTCCCCGGAAAAAAAAACAAGTGGCTGAACAAAATGTTGGGTTATGATTATGAAATCATATTAAAAAGGGAAAAGACAATATAGTAGCCAATACATTGTCAAGACAACATGAGGATGACAACTCTCTCTTTTCCTTATAATTACTGGTCCCTGATTGGATTAAAGAAGTACGCCAAGGGTGGATAACACACCCGACTCTCTCCAGGTTAATTCAACGCCTTCGGGAGGACCCTAATCCTCCCATTTGATACACTAGTTAGGAAAATATTCTCAGATATAAGGATCACCTAGTTCTATATCCCTGTTTAGCACTCAAGTCGAGGCTCTTAAATGAGTTGCAATCATCGACTATGACGGGTCACTCGGCCTTCCAAAAGAATTATGCTTGTGCTCATCGTTATTTTTTCAAGGAAAGCATGAATACGGATATCCTTCACTTCGTCACTGAATTTGAGATGTGCCAATGTAATAAAGGTGAAGCTATCAAGTCTCCAGGAGCCTTACAACCCCGACCCATTCGAGCTTCTATGTGGACAAACACATCCATGGAATTTATAGTGGGCCTTCCTAAAGCTGGAAACAAGTCCGTCATCATGGTGGTGGTTGATCGCCTCTCCAAGTATGCTCATTTTTTTTCCTGACCCCACCCTTTCACACCGACACTAGTAGCACAAGTTTTCCTTGATCATATTTTCAAGTTACATGGCATGCCCACCTCTATTGTATCTGATTGTGACCCAAATTTCACCGGCACATTTTGGCAAGAGATATTTAAATTGTAGGGAACCTAACTGAACATGAGAACAATCTATCACCCCCAGTATGACGACCAAAAGAAAGTGGTCAACGAATGTTTGGAAACCTACTTGCAATGTTTTTCTTCAGACAAACAACAACAATGGGTGAAATGGATCCCCTTGACATAATGGTGGTACAATACTTCCTATCAGACGAGCACTAAAATGACCCCATATGAAGCAGTGTATTTCCAACACCCACCTATAGTAACTACCTATCTTCTAGGTAAATCAAAGGTCCAATCTATTGATACAATGCTGCAAGGTCACACAACCACCATAGAGGATCTAAAGGATAACCTCCACATGGCCCAAAATCACATGAAGAAACATGCAAACCAACATTGTTCAGAAAGGGTTTTTCCAGGAAGGTGATTGGGTGTTTCTCAAGCTCCAACCTTACAAACAAACATCTCTAAAATCCTAGGGACATCACAAGTTGACACCCAAGTTTTATGGGCCCTACCAAATCATCAAGTGTATTGGTTTAGTGGCCTACAAATTATCCCTTTTGACTACCTCCAAAATACATATGATGTTCCATGTTTCCTGTCTGAATAAAATGGTTAGCCATAATCGTAGAGTCCAAACCATATTTCTGGAATTAGATGAAGAAGGATCCCTTTGGTTCCAACCAGAAGAAATCCTCATTTCTCGTGAATTTCATTTACGTGGCAGAACTATCAAGGAAGTGTTGATCAAGTGGAAGGACACATCACTAGAGGATGCGAATTGGGAACCAATGACCATACTCCAACAATGTCTGTACCTTCAACCTTGAGGACAAGGCTGCTTTTGAAGAGGGAAGGCATGTTAAGATTCGATCCTAACCCCTCTTTGTGGGTCATTAGTTATTAGGATATGTTTTCTATGTAGTAAAGGTCGACATTAGTTAATAAGGTCTAATAAATAAAGGAGAATAAGTCAATGTATGAAGATCTGATAGAAGCTTTTGCTTCTAGAAAGATCTTCCTCTAGAAGTTTCCTTAGAAGGTAGAATTAGTATAAATAAGAGTAGGAGGTATTGGATATTTTTGTCTTGGAGATTATTGTAATAGATCTCTTCTCTACTGGAGGTTTCCCCCTCAAAGAGGAAAGTGAACATTGCTATCTTTAATAAAGGTGCTCTTTCTGGTGTTATTCTGGTATTGATATAGCTATAATCTTGTTGTTCCATTACTTTTTGCTAAATATTTATGTTCCACATATTATTATTCATCTGGTATATTACACACTGACCTACATGAGACATTGATCCCCTCTATTGTTTATAGGCACTGACCTACAAGAGACACCAATCCCCTCTACTTTTTTAGGCACTGACCTACAAGAGACACTAATCCCCTCTACTGTTTATAGGAACCAACCTACAATAGACACCAATCCCCTATGTTGTTTGTAGGCATCGACCTACAAGAGACACCAATCCCCTCTATTTTTTTTATGTAGGCACCAACCTACTTACAAGTTCTTCATTTTCATTTCCTTCACTAGTCTGCTTGCTACTTTTGTCTTCACCAAATATGCTCTTCACTCGTTATTTCTTCTTTCACCAGATATGATTTGCACTCGCTACTTCTATTTTCACCAGATCAACTTGACACTCACTTCTGCTTTTTTTTTTTTTATATTTGCTCGATGCTCCCTCCTTTTGCTTTCGCTCTGCCTTCACTAGATCTTCTTGCTTATACTTTTGCCTTAGATCTTCCTTTACTATTTTTTCTTGCTAGAATGCCATATTTATTTTCTAGAACACCAGATCCGATCTTTGCTAATATTTAATCATTGCTCCTTGAATGATATTCAATCGTCACTCCTCAAATGGAGTACATAAGAATATTACATTTTCACCCACATACACATTTTTTTCTCACAACCCTCTTCTCCATTTATACTTTACCATAAGATTTACATGAAAAGTCATGTTCATTTGAAAAATCGTGACTTTTATTAAACAATAATTAATTTTCTCATTTTTTTATATTTATTTTTAATTCACTTTTTAACATACCATGGGTAAAATACCACCATGGCTTTTAAATCCATGTGCAAATACCATGTGCACTTTCACTTTTACCTTTTAAAATCCATTTTCATGTTTACTCCACTTTTACGTAAACTCCACTTTCACTTTTACCTTTTTTAAAATCCACTTTCTTGTTTACTCCACTTTTGTAAATCCATTTCCACCCAACTTTTCACTTTTGTATTTATTAAAGTCACATTTATATTTGAATACTTACTTACCTTTGACATTAAAGACAATAATTTATTCAACACCCTACTCTCCCTAAGTGACACATCAAGCTCATGGTGCAACATCCTAGCTCCTAGGTACAACGTCCAAGGTCCAAGGTGTGATGGAGGGTATTAGGAGGCATGCCAATTCATCATAAGGTCCAACGCTCATCATAAAGGCTTCAATATCCTCCCTATGGTGTCCAATGTCCTCCATGAAGTGCAGGGGAAGAATCACCAATGTCCTCCAAAGGACCATGTCAAAGGGTGCATCATCATCAAGCATGGGCTCATTGAATCAAGTGAGACCAACCATCATGGATACAAGAGTCATTAGAATCATAAAAAGTGAGTTATATCTTAATGCAAAAGTCACATAAGTAGTTCACATTAGTTATCTTCTTTAAAACTCACACTAACTTATGACTTTATGCAAATTTTCAAGTTTAGGTATGGGAGGACCATCATAGACCATCACAGAACCCTATTAGGTGTGTCAGTACCCAAGTAGAGGAGTATTTCCTTAGAAAATCATCAAGGAAAAATGCAAGTGGCCGATATGAAATGATGTTTAATTCATGGTCACAATGTCATTGACATGCACGACCATGCATGATGTTCATCTCCATGAGCACCTTTTATAGAGGGGGCACTTAATGCATTGAGTTACCATTTCCTCGACACTATTTCTTTCCACACCTTATCTTGCCTTTTGATATTTATTTGTTTTCTCTGCAAGACCCTTTTTAGGCTTATGCATTTATTGCATTGGGATTAAGTCATTTTCTTTAGATATTCATTCAATGAATTAGGACTTGGGGTGATGGCCTAATAGCAAGGGGGTAGAGCTCAATCTTACTTGGATTTTGATTTATCATTCGTATCCCTTTATTTTTCTTTTGCATTTTGAATAACATGTTGTTTCCATTCTTTTTACAACTGCATCAACCTCGGGCATTCAATCCCCTTCTTCTCATAGGGGAATCAAGTATGGACCTTTTTGGGATATATGTAACAACAATTCTCAAAATATATGACAATGAAAGGAAAATAGATGGAAAGTGTTAAGTATGGTAAAGGAACATGTATGCTACCCCTATCAAGGCCTCCCAGTTGTACCCATTTTCCCCAAGAGTGACAACACTTGACTAGAGTACATATGATGGCCACCAAGGTGAAACAAGGAAAGAAACATAACTTCCAAGCATCACAATTCATTTTCTGACTTCAACCCATGATCCTTACCTAAATTCCCAATACATTAAATGTAAACACTTTGTATGAAACAATGCCTAATATACCTCATGTGTGTTGCACCATCATCATTGGATGAGCATGTTGATCAAGTGAATGAGCTAGGAAATGATGAGGAAGAGGCATTTGAGAGACTATTGTCTATGGAGAATGTTGGTAATCATCTTTGGGACCATTGTCTATAATGTGGATCATGAAGAATGATCTCCTCTATTTACCCCTAGGTGAGAGGGGGTAACACAATGCAAGTGGTCAAAAACAATGAAAACACCAGCTGAGTAAGAAAATCAAAAATCATTTTTCAATAAATATCAAGGTAGCCAATCATATGTGCATTGATTTTGATATTTAAAATATTTGTAAATGTTCAAAGTTGGATAAAATATTTCCAACTCCCCCTGGTGTAGAAGTTAGCTAGGCATATGTGCATGCTTTTGATATTTGAAATATTTGTAAATGCACAAAGCATTGCAACCAAGAGTAATTAAATCAAGCAGTTTTGCAGAAATGAAAATTAGCATGGAGTTTTCCACTTGGATCAATTCACCTTATGGAAAGGTGCAAGCAACAATGTCACCATTGTTTTTATAAGCGAGTTCTAAATTTTTTAGTCTTGCATTTTATCTTTATAACTTACGCTTTGAATCGTTAGTGATAATTGGGTCGGATTAAATTTTAGTAGTAAAAACTGAAATTAAATTCAATCACTAGAAATAGATTAATATTGTATTGTATTACACTAAAATGTTTCAAGTTGGAACCTTTGGTATCATACCATCATTTTAAAGTTTAATTATTATCTTTGCTCATCGATCTTATTAAAAAAATGAAAATGATGTAGTATCTTCACCCTATTTTCTAAGAAAGGGTAGATTGTTCTTCGATAATTTTTCGTTATATTTTTCTATTACATATTACTTTAGTGCATTTCTCGATAATATAAAGGAATATATTCCGTCAACACAGTATTGTCACATTATATTTTGTCGTAATTTATTTTTTCAAGGAAAAAATATATATTGTTGGCAGTCACATTATATTTTGTCGTAATTTATTTTTTCAAGGAAAAAATATATATTGTTGGCAGTGTAGAAATTAATTTTTTAGTGAATTGACCCAACCATCAGATAATTGGTAGTTTCCATTACATTCAATTCAAGGGTCCCTCCCCAATGTTACTTTTCGTTCATCCTTTGCCCTCCAAGCTAAAGAAGACCCCAAGAAGGAAAATACAATATTAGAGATTTTCAAATAACAAATGAATTTCAACAAGTTTTTTAGGACTTCTTCATCTAGTCAAACACAAACATACACACATAAATTAACCTACAAGAACATCAATATCCTGAAAGCTTACATTGTATTGATCTATAATTCTTTCATAATACAATAGAGTACGATGAGGTCCCTTATATAAGAATAGGTGACCATAACAACCATGTCATAATAGGAGTGTTTGTTCAACCATCTCCATAACTATCTCCACAATATCTTCTACGAGTATCTCCATAAATATCTCAAGTGATCTTCATGAGATCATCATCCCTAACTTCTCTCTTTGTCTTCATCTTCAATTCATACATACACCTTTGTGCATTATATTCATTTTCACATATTATAATGTCACCATATAATTATCACAAGTATGAATTATTCCTTCAAATGTACTTCTGCCTAATAATTTGTTTCCAAAGCCAAGTTCCACTGATTACCCTCCAAAGACTTTTGGCAACGAATGATTGGCCAAAAAATTGAACATTTTAAGCCCCCATTGTCCAAGGGGTTTTTAATTTAATGATCTTCTCAAATGACCATAGTCGTTGCATCTTTATCCTTTTTCTCTTTCCATAGGAAGTCAAAAAATTTCTTCTTAATCTTTTTATGAATGAAAGTAGATCGATATAACTTCTAAGACAAACTTTATGAGATTAAATTTTCCCACTAAAGAGAGACATTTATTACACCATATAGAAACTCTTTTCTCCACCTTATTATACAACCATACCCAACCATACCCAATCTTGATTTCCTTAGTCATTTTGTTCTAAGGTGAATCCTAGATACTTTAATCCCATATTAAAAGGAATTTATGGGTATGGAAGGATGTCCTTTAGTAGTCATTCTAGTCTAGGCATATCCCTATTAAGAGAAATGAATGACTTTTATATATTTATATCCATCCTAATGGCTAAATTTTGTATATCTCTAGGCCATTGTTATGTCCGGTTGCATCTCCTATAGTTCCATTTCCAGAAAGAAGGATGTGATCAACAAAAAGTGAATGAGTAAGAATGTTGATCATTCTCACTTTGATTCCTTTTAATGAGGTAGCTTCTCTTAAGGTTGCTAAATATCTACTTAGGCGTTTTTCTACTAGTAAGAATAGGAGGGGGGATAATGAGCATCTCTCTCTAAGCCCTCTTGTAGGGTTGAAGAAAGTGGAGGTAGATCCATTGATTAGTACTAAAAATGAGACAAAACTAAGACATCCCTCAGTCCAATTTACTAAATAGAAATTGAATCCCACGTGGATAAGTCTAAGTCATAGATATAGCTCAGAAACTATGTCCTATGCTTTTGATAGGACTAGATTTATGACAAAAGGTGGCTTATTTCTTGTCCTAATAGTATGCAATCCTCCTTGAGCTAATCCAACTAAACCATGTATTTCTCTAACACTTCAGAACCAAATTTATCTTTGGAAATTCCCTTTGAAAAAATTAGTTTTATTCTCCTTGCTATCAACTTAGAGATACTTTTGTAGATGGAGTTGCATAATGATATAGGTTTGAAACCTTCAAAGGTTTTAGAATCATCCTTTTTAAGGATTAATTCCATAAAGGTAGTATTTATATCCACTAGAACTCTTCCAGAAACCTTAGACTTTTCCACCACCCTTAGCAAATCTTCCTCAATAAGTTCATAAAATCCAAAGTAGAGTTCCATGGGCCAACCATATGGCCCTTGGATCTTGTCCTTTTGCAAGGAGCATAAGATTGCTTTCGATTCTTCTTTTCTCACTTCTTCCATTAAAATTCCATTTTGTTCTATATTCACAAACCTTGGGATATAGGTGGATATTTTTATGATTTCAACCATGTTTTCTCTTAGGGGTTGCTTGAAAATATTTGAGAAATGTGCCACTCCGACATTTTCCACCTACCTGAAACTTGAAACCTTAAAACCATATGGACCTTGCATATCCGAAATAATATTGTTACTTTTCTCTCAATTTGCAAAATTATGAAAAAACTTTGTATTTTCATCTCCTTGAGCCATCTAAGTGGCTCTATTTTTTTGTCTCCACTTTGCTTCTTCCCAACCCAAGAAGGACTTTAGACTCTTCCAATCTTTTTAAATTCAAATGGTCATATTTTGAAAATATCTCCTTGTTATTTACCTCAAGTAGATGAGTAATGTGATCTTATATTGCCACCAAATCCCATTGATAACTCCTATAGTTTCCTTTTTCCCATTCCACTATGACCCTCTTTATTCATTTTATGTTTTCATGAAATTAGAACATGGTTATTATTTCCAATTCATGGTTACAAGGTACCTAACCAATCTTTACTAGACTTCGGAAGTCCTCTTCTTGCAACAAAAAATGATTAAATTTAAATGGCATTTGGGGAATTTTAGTGTTTTTCTACATTTGAAAAAATATAGGGAAGTGATGAAAATAAGTCCTCTCCCAATCCATGCTTTGATTCTATCAATTGTCATCATAACATTCTCTACTACCATGAATTTTTCAAAACATTCAGAAACCCCTTCCTCTCTCAACTTGTTCCTTTACATTCGAGTGATTTTTAGAGGCTCCACATCCACTATTGAATTTTGTTCCAATATATGAATTATGTAATCAACTAATCCATCAGGCCCACTTGAATCGTCCAAAACTTAAGAAATATTTAGGGTAATGTTTATGTCTCTACTATAACAATGTTCTTCTTTATACAATCTCAACTAAGGAAAACCTCCCAATATTCTCTTCTATTGTTGGCATATGAACCAAACACATTCATAATATTGAAATACTTAACCAAGACCAGTGACTAAATTTTAGTTTGGATGGATGATTGTAAAAGTTCAGAAGAGACCAAACAACACTTCTTATTCCAAGTTGACAGTAATCCCTGCAACTTCCCCACATATCCGAATGCACAAAAATATCAACCTTTCAACATGCCACTCACCAATCCTATTGTAGTGTTCCCCTTCACCATGGTTTCTTATAAATATATGACATCAAGCTTATATAATTCTACTAACTTAAGGACGATGATTTTTTTATAAAGAATACTCAAACATCTTATATTTAATAACAAAATATTCGTTTTGTAACCTTACTAAGAATTGTCCTTGCTATAAAGCCCCCTTAATAGTTTTTTGTTTTTCCAACTTCACTAAACTTTTATTTTTTTCTTTGAAATGTAAAATGCAAATCCTCGTAATATTTAGGTCAATCATTTTACAACCTCCTTCCATCTTTATATCTCCAATCCCAAAAAACTACTTTATAAAAATCTAACTAGGGTGATTCACCTCACACATTCCATTCTATTTTTCTTTTATTTTTGAAATAAAATATTCAAAATACTATTTATTATATTTTTGTTTAGTACATATTTCTTATTTTATATATTGCAACTTTATCTTTTAATAAAAATCTCTTATAAATTTGTTTTCCAAAATTGTCTCCCTACAATATCTACTTTATTCACATGCCTTCTGGTCTAAATAGACAATTGCAAATGGGATTTTGTTAACACGTCTCTTTCCTTTATCCAAAACTTAAATTTCTTATCAAACCTTTCATTAATAAAAAAAATATTTAAAACAATTTTTTATAAATGAATAAAAAGATTTTTAAAAATCATGAAATATACATTCACATTTTAGTAAACATAAAATAAAATAAATATATAAATTTTATTTTATTTCCTTTAAAAAAAAATTCATAAATACATTTCATCATCTTTTAAGCATTAAACATATATCACAAATATTAATATAGGTTGATGTGGGTAATGTCAAAAATATTAATACGAGTGATATTGAGATTTACTCACGTTTATATTACATATTGGTCATCACTTTTTTGGTTGTTGTCTAGTAGCTCACTAAATAAAAAAAAATACAGATATGTAATGAAATATTTATTAACCATTATTGAAGCAAATTTTCCTAAATTTGTTTTAACTTTTTATATAGTTGCATGATGTATAAAGATTGCAAGTGGGTGTACTTAAATATTAAAATAAGTGTTGCGTGGTAGTTTAGTCCCTGTGAAGTAGATTTGGAAATGGAGATGATAGTTGACACCTTATAATTATTGATGATGATGATTATTGGAAGATGGGGAGAGGCGAGGAATATTTGTTAAAAAAACTAAAATTAACAATATGGTAAGTAAAGGGCAATTAGAATAGATCTTTAACAATAAGAAAATGAAAGATTAAATATGTAAAATTAAATGAGAATATATATATATATATATATATATATATATATATATATATATATATATATATAT
>ML808825.1:278856-292537 GCA_009831015.1 Picea engelmannii
ATAAAAAAAATTTAAATATTAAAACCTGTATTGAAATTTCATTGAAAACATATACACTATAACTTATATCTTAATTTACAATTATTGAAAAAGAATCTACCCAGAAATAAAGTCATTAATATGAAATT
The DNA here is from genome assembly GCA_009831015.1 of Picea engelmannii. Lineage (NCBI taxonomy): Eukaryota > Viridiplantae > Streptophyta > Pinopsida > Pinales > Pinaceae > Picea > Picea engelmannii. The sequence goes on from ML808825.1 coordinate 278,985, forward strand.
ACGTAACATGTGAAGAAGATATCTAATAATATAATCTCCCGTAAATTGCGGTTTAATGCGTTTTAATGGAAGATGTCCTCGAGGTTTTCGCTTATTAATGTCAATCTTTTCGAACCTGTGCGGTGAGTTGTCACTAATAAAAGCATAATTAATGTGCATTGGGAAGGGCACGAATGTGGCGGGGATGGAAGGGACCGATAAATGCTTTGAAACTTTTGTGAACTCGGGTAGAGTGAAGGTTGCGAGTTCGATGAGTTTGGGGTGGAATTGTAGATCATGAAAGTTTTGGGTGCAAGATGTATATCACTGAACACGGGGAATGAGAGTTCGATAGTGCCAACCCGGGAACCCGAAGCCATAAAATTGACTAAGTATGGAAAAGAACGACAGTCGGTCAGACTCCTGTAAATCATGGTTTAATGTGTATTAATGAGAGATGTCCTCGAGGTTTTCACTTATTAATGCCAATCTTTTCGAACTTGTGTGCTGAGTTGTCACTAGTAAAAGCATAATTAATATGCATTGGGAAGGGCGCGAAGGTGGTGGGGATGGAAGGGAGCAATAAATGCTTTGAAACTTTTGTGAACGTGTAGAGTGAAGCTTGCGATTTCGAGGAGTCCGGGTTGGAATTGTAGATCACATAAATTTTGGGTGCAAGATGTATATCACAAAACACGGGGCATGAGAGTTCAATAGCACCAACTCTGGAAACCACGACCATAAAATTGGCTAAGTATGGAAAGGAATGATGGTTGGTCAGACTGGTGATGTGAGGATATAGATGGAGATGAGGATATGTCAATTCGCCATCCTGAGAACCCACAATCATAGAAATGCGACTAAGTATAGAACCAGAAAGGGAAAATAAAGGAGAAGAAGAAAAGGGGAAAAACAAGTAAGTATAGAATAGGGAAAAGAAAGGGACAAAAGACCTTTATCCCTCACACAACAACATCTACTGTTCGTTTATTAATGCCAATGTTTTCGAACCTGTGTGGTGAGTTGTCACTAATAAAAACATAATGAATGTGCATTGGGAAGGGCACGAATGTGGGGGGGATGGAAAGGAGTGATAAATGGTTTGAAATTTTTGTGAACCAGGGTATAATGAAGCTTGTGAGTTCGAGGAGTCTGGGGTCGAATTATAGATCACTGAAGTTTTGGGTGGAATATGTATATCACAGAACACGGGGCATAAGATTTCGATAGTGCTAACCCTGGACCCCGTGGTCATATAATTGGATAAGTATTGAAAGGGACGAGGGTCAGTCATACTCATGATGTGAGGATATAGATGAAGATGAGGATCTGTCAGTCCGACAACCCAGGAACCCGTGATCATAGAAATGCGACTAAGTATAGAACCAGGAAGGGATAATAGAGGGGAAGAAGAGAAGGGCAAAATAGGTAAGTATAGAAGAGGGAAAAGAAAGGGAGAAAAGAACATTTAGTCTGATAATTATGAAGCGATACAAAGACATTAACTATGGGAAAAACATTCTCAGGTATGCAATATACTTGGAGCTCAACAAAGTCAGGTTCAAGTTTAAAGAGAAATTGTTTATATTTATTTCAATACTATTCATATTATTTTATTTTAATAGTATTTTTGTGGTCCAAATGTAAACCATGTTCCAATTTGAAGGGTGTTTTCGGCTCGCAAATTTTTCTCAAACCCATAAGCAATAGGCAAAAAAATATATGACTTAACATTTTTATATGCAAGCATGTTCTCAAATATAACAAGTTGTAATATATGCACAATATTAAACAAGAACACAACGTCAATATATGAGTTGCCATGTTGTATATGTCCACTTATTTGTTGTCTTTGTTAGAGGGTAAGTGGCCACAAAACTATGTCCTATCATAAGTTATTCTTCCATGTAAAATGTAAGGAGCGAAAGCTGCAGATGTCGCATAGTGTAGCTTTTATTTAAATGGAAGTAATAGGCAGGGAAAAAAAGATATTAAACATTGAAAAACACCATAAATTTGCACTCAACATGTTAACTAATATGTATCGACGAAAAATTATTTAAACTTTTTCTAAGATTACAAAAATTCAATAAAACAATGTTAAACATTGTAAAACACCATTAATTTGTAAAATGTGGGACCTTTAAAGAAGTCCCTCAAATGAAAGTTAAATAGATATAACAAAAAATGGAAGATGTTTTTAAATTTTCTTGTAAAAAGAGAATTCTTGTGAATGGACCAGGAGGTGCACTTGCTCACATCCATCATAGCATGGCTAATGATATCTGATCACATAAAAATTAAAAGAAAATGATCAACATGCATAAGAGAACTTTGACATTGTGATACATGGGAAACAAAAAAAAGGATAATGATACAACAACCTCAAATATTTTATATTCAGATAAATTGGGTTACAAAATACAATTGAGATTATTTCCCAAAACAACTCACTTGGAATTTGTAAAAAAATATATAGTTCAATACATATTCTCTGAAATTTAAATTTGTTTTCCATAATGATTGGGATTGGGGCTCCCGTGGACCATAAAACAAATATGTACAAGAATCAATCTTGTAGAAAGAGGAAAGTGGGTGATGGAAGACAAAAAGACTTGGCAAGAAGAAAGAGAAAATTGTCATTCCTCGATTAAACCTTTCTATTTAAAGAGGTAGAGTAACTAGATGAAGACATTGACAAAGACAGAAGAATGTGATCAGTATGAACTTACTATGATGGTATCTCATGCCTTGTCATTTGATGTCCTTTTATGGCTTTCCTCGACGGTTATGGGAACCGTCTCAAGCTTCCTTTGGCCTTCATTGGTAATCTCGTCGAAAACCTTTTTGAACCACTCCTCGATGTAGCTTCTCATGGGCACCACGTTGGTTTCATGCCATATTTTTATATTGAAGAATTCACTTTCCAAGTCCCTTAGATCAATAGAGATGTTGCGCAATGTTTATTCAATATCTTGGTTTTTAATCGAATAATCAACTAGCCAGTTTTTCGCATCATCTTCACCATATTCAAGAATGCCATAGAAATTTTCAAATGACAATCCTTTATAGATCTCAACTTGTTCATCAAATGATTTCTTGGTTAAAAACAACGAGTTGAATATCAATTTCAAGTCTTGGACTTCATTGGTGCTTCCACCTAGATCTATCTCAGTTGGCTTCTTGAATAGTTTGTCTCTTCTAGATATATCCTGGCTACATGCTTGAACGATACCATTCATGTTTTTTACCTTTTCTTTCCAACATGCGTTTAGTTGGTTTATTCGATCCGGGGAAGGGAGATCCTCCTATCTTCTTCTCAATTCTGACATACTAGTAACTTTAACACTAAATGGTACAACTTCATCAAGGTAGAAACCTTGCTCGTTTTTTAAATATGCTTGCATATACTCATGAAAAACATGTGCTCTTTTTACAAAAGAGACCATACTCTTTGACATCTCCCAAGCTTATGTTATTAATTCCATTATTCTCTTTATATTATTTTCCACATAGCCTCAGGCTTATGTGAGAAGGCTTGTTGATCCCTTTAACTTTTCCCCAGGTGTGGTGGGCCCGGTCATTGCTAAAGGACTAGCCAACAGTGGAAGGGGAATTAGAGCTCCCTCCAATTCTTTGATTCGCTCCTTTAACCTGACATTCTCCACTTCAAGGCCGTTAATAGAGTTTTCTAGAGCATCTCCAGTTTCTCGGTGTATCTGGGAGATCTGGGAAGGGTGCATGTTTCGTAGGTTCATCTCTGAACAAGTTTTCCCTTTATTATTCTTTACATCTCTCTTTTCAATAACCAATCTTTTGGATTTGCTGTAAAAAACAACGCTCTGAAATGCAAAAGACTCTTCTTCGTCGAAGGTATCGGTTCCAATTATTTCCATCTAAGGGTTATGGGGAGCAGTGCTCTCTAGCTGGTCATCATCAGGGAACATTTTTTCAATGTCAATTTATAGTTCCATATCTTCGAGGGAGAGATCATGGATATCACTTTCTCCCCTTGGTCCCTCCTCTTCTTGCACAATTTTTTTTCATTTTTTGCTTGCAGGAAGTTTATGAGAACTTTCAATTTTTTCGAAGGGAGGGTTCTTATCTCCTCCTCTGCCTAAAGAACCGTGTGGGACTTTATTACTTCAGTAGGCCATTGGAGTGATGCTCCAAGATGTTGTAGTCTTTGGTGTGGCAGTCATGGATTGAGCACTTTTCTCACCCAGACCTTTTCGTTTCTGCTTGTACGACTCATTGGTGCTGAGTATTGTCTCCAGGTCATTGGTATCACGAGAAGGACTGCCTGAGGCATTATCTTCGTCTTCATTCAGGATAGTGTTAATGAAATAACTGTTGAAACCGACAACCAATAGATGTTCTACAAAAATACCATTAGGGTCGAACCCTTTTAATTTTTCAGCATATTTCAAATTGAGGCTATGGAAGTGGCCCACGAATTTATCTTTGGAAATTCCCTTTGAAAAAATTGGTTTTATTCTCCTTGCTATCAACTTAGAGATACTTTTGTAGATGGAGTTGCATAATGATATAGGTTTGAAAGCTTCAAAGGTTTTAGAATCATACTTTTTAGGGATTAATTCCATAAAGGTAGTATTTAGATCCACTAGAACTCTTCCATAAACCTTAGAATTTTCCACCACCCTTAGCAAATCTTCCTCAATAAGTTCATAAAATCCAAAGTAGAGTTCCATGGGCCAACCATATGGCCCTTGGATCTTGTCTTTTTGCAAGGAGCATAAGATTGCTTTCGATTCTTCTTTTCTCACTTCTTCCATTAAAATTCCATTTTGTTCTATATTCACAAACCTTGGGATATATGTGGAGAGTTTTATGATTTCAACCATGTTTTCTCTTAGGGTTCCTTGAAAATATTTGAGAAATGTGCCACTCCAACATTTTCCACCTACTTGAAACTTGAAACCTTAAAACCATATGGACCTTGCATATCCGAAATAATATTGTTACTTTTCTCTGAATTTGCAAAATTATGAAAAAACTTTGTATTTTCATCTCCTTGAGCCATCTAAGTGGCTCTATTTGTTTTATCTCCACTTTGCTTCTTCCCAACCCAAGAATGACTTTAGACTCTTCCAATATTTTTAAATTCAAATGGTCATATTTTGAAAATATCTCCTTGTTATTTACCTCAAGTAGATGAGTAATGTGATCTTATATTTCCACCAAATCCCATTGAGAACTCTTATAGTTTCCTTTTTCCCATTCCACTATGACCCTCTTTATTCATTTTATGTTTTCATGAAATTAGAACATGGTTATTCTTTCCAATTCATGGTTACAAGGTACCTAACCATTCTTTACTAGACTTCGGAAGTCCTCTTCTTGCAACCAAAAATGATTAAACTTAAATGGCATTGGGGGAATTTTAGTGTTTTCTATATTTGGAAAAATATAGGGAAGTGATGAAAATAAGTCCTCTCCCAATCCATGCTTTGATTCTATCAATTGTCATCATAACATTCTCTATGACCATGAATTTTTCAAAACATTTAGAAACCCCTTCCTCTCTCAACTTGTTCCTTTATGTTCGAGTGATTTTTAGAGGTTCCACATCCACTATTGAATTTTGTTCCAATCTATGAATTATGTAATCAACTAATCCATCAGGCCCACTTGAATCGTCCAAAACTTAAGAAATATTCAGGGTAATGTTTATGTCTCTACTATAACAATGTTCTTCTTTGTACAATCTCGACTAAAGAAAACCTCCCAATATTCTCTTCTATTGTTGGCATATGAACCAAACACATTCATAATATTGAAAAACTTAACTAAGACCAGTGACTAAATTTTAGTTTGGATGGATGATTGTAAAAGTTCAGAAGAGACCAAACAACACTTCTTATTCCAAGTTGAGAGTAATCCCTGCAACTTCTCCACATATCCTAATGCACAAAAATATCAACCTTTCAACATGCCACTCACCAATCCTATTGTAGTGTTCCCCTTTACCATGGTTTCTTATAAATATATGACGTCAAGCTTATATAATTCTACTAACTTAAGGATAATGATTTTTTATAGAAAAAACTCAAACATCTTATATTTAATCACAGAATATTCGTTTTGTAACCTTACTAAGAATTATCCTTGCTATAAAACCCCCCTTAATAGTTTTTTGTTTTTCCAACTTCACTAAACTTTTATTTTTTTCTTTAAAATGTAAGATTTTCTCCCCTAGACAAATCCTCATAATATTTAAGTCAATCATTTTACAACCCCTTCCATCTTTGTATATCCAATCCCAAAAACTACTTTATAGAAATCTAACTATCTTGAGGGTGATTCACCTCATACATTCCGTTCTATTTTTCTTTTATTTTTGGAATAAAGTATTTAAAATACTATTTATTATATTTTTGTTTAGTACATATTTCTTATTTTATATATTGCAACTTTATCTTTTAATAAAAAGCTCTTATAAATTTATTTTCCAAAATTGTCTCCCTACAATATCTACTCTACTCTATTCACATGCCTTATGGTCTAAATAGACAATTGCAGATGGTATGTTGTTAACAAGTCTCTTCCCTTTATCCAAAACTTATATTTCTTATCAAACCTTTCATTAATAGAAACATATTTAATTTTTTTTATTATAAATTAATAAAAATATTTTTAAAAGTCATGAATTATATATTCACATTTTAATAAACATAAAATAAAATAAATATATAAATTTTATTTAAAAAAAAAAATTATTAAATACAATTCATGATCTTTTAAGCATTAAACATATATCACAAATATTAATATAGGTTGATGTGTTGTTTTTAGTAAACATAAAATAAAATAAATATATAAATTTTATTTTATTTCTTTTTAAAAGATTATTCAGATAAATACAATTCATGATCTTTTAAGCATTAAACATATATCACAAGTATTAATATAGGTTGATGTGTGTAATGTCAAAAATATTAATATGGGTGATATTGAGATTTACTCACGTAATATTATATATTGGTCATCACCTTTTTGGTTGGCTAACTAAATAAAAAAATATAGATATGAAATGGAATATTCATTAATCATTATTCAAGTAAATTTCTTTAAATTTGATTTTACTTTTTATATGTTGCATAATGTACAAAGGTTGTAAGTGGGTGTACTTAAATATTAAAACAAGTGTTGTGTGGCAGTTTAGTCCCTGCCAAGTAGATTTGGAAATGAAGATGATAGTTGACACCTTATAATTATTGAGGATGATGATTATTGGAAGATGGGGAAAAACAAGGAATATTGTTAAAAAAACTAAAATTAACAATATGATAAGTAAAGGGAAGTTAGAATAGATCTTTAACAATAAACAATTGAAAGTTTAAATATGTAAAATTAAATGAGAATATATATATATATATATATATATATATATATTAAAACTTATGTTCAATTGTTTTTTAGAAATGAAATGATAAAAAAAAATAAAATATTAAAACATATGTTGAAATCTCATTGAATACATATACACTATAACTTATATCTTAATTTACAATTATTGAAAAAGAATCTACCCAGAAATACATGGCAAGAATTAAGTCATTAATATGAAATTACGTAACATGTGAAGAAGATATCTGTTAATATAATCTTTTGTAAATCACGATTTAATGTGTTTTAATGGAAGATGTCCTCGAGGTTTTCTCTTATTAATGCCAATCTTTTCGAACCTGTGCGGCGAGTTGTCACTAATAAAAGCATAATTTATGTGGATTGGGAAGGGTGCAAAGGTGGAGGGGATGGAAGGGACCGATAAATGATTTGAAACTTTTGTGAACTTGGGTAGAGTGAAGGTTGCGAGTTCGAGGAGTTCGGGGTGGAATTGTAGATCACAAATTTTTTGAGTGCAAGATGTATATCACGGAACATGGGGAATGAGAGTTCGATAGTGCCAACTCATGAACCCATGGCCATAAAATTGGCTAAGTATGTAAAGGAACAACGGTCGGTCAGACTCCCGTAAATCACGGTTTAATGTGTATTAATGGGAGATGTCCTCGAGGTTTTCACTTATTAATTCCAATCTTTTCGAACCTGTGTGTTGAGTTGTCACTAGTAAAAGCATAATTAATGTGCATTGGGAAGGGCACGAAGGTGGTGGGGATGGAAGGGAGGGATAAATGCTTTGAAACTTTTGTGAACCCATGTAGAGTGAAGCTTGCGAGTTCGAGGAGTCCGCGATGGAATTGTAGATCGCATAAGTTTTGGGTGCCAGATATATATCACAAAACACGGGGCATGAGAGTTTGATAGCGCCAACTCGGGAAACCGCGGACATAAAATTGGCCAATTATGGAAATGAACGATGGTTGGTCGGACTAGTGATGTGAGGATATAGATGGAGATGAGGATCTATCAATCCGCCAATCCGGGAACCCGCGATCATAGAAATGTGACTAAGTATAGAAACATAAAGGGAAAATAGAGGAGAAGAAGAAAAGGGAAAAAACGGGTAAGTATAGAATAGGGAAAATATAGGGATAAAAGAATTTTATCCCTCACACAATAACATCTACTGTTCGTTTATTAATGCCAATGTTTTCGAACTTGTGTGGTGAGTTGTCACTAATAAAAACATAATGAATGTGCATTGGGAAGGACAAGAATGTGGTAGGGATGGAAAAGAGTGATAAATGGTTTGAAACTTTTGTGAACCCGGGTATAGTGAAGCTTGCAATCTCGAGGAGTTTGGGGTTGAATTCTAGATCACAAAAGTTTTGGGTGGAAGATGTATATCACGGAACACGGGGCATAAGATTTTGATAGCGCTAACTCTGGACCCTGTGGTTATATAATTGGCTAATTATTGAAAGGGAAGAGGGTCGGTCATACTCATGATGTGAGGATATAGATGAAGATGAGGATCTGTCAGTCCAGAAACCCGGGAACCCATGATCATAGAAATGAAACTAAGTATAGAACTAGGAAGGGATAATAGAGGGGAATAAGAGAAGGGAAAAATAGGTAAGTATAGAAGAGGGAAAAGAAAGAGAGAAAAGAACATTTAGTCTGATAATTATGAAGCGATAGAAAGACATTAACTATGGGAAAAACATTCTCAGGTATGCAATATACTTGGAGCTCAACAAACTCAGGTTCAAGTTTAAAGAGAATTTGTTTATATTTATTTCAATAGTATTCATATTATTTTATTTTAATAGTATTTTTGTGGTCCACATGTAAACTATGTTCCAATTTGAAGGGTGTTTTCGGCTCGCAAATTTTGCTCAAACCCGTAAGCAACAGACAAAAAAATATATGACTTAACATTTTTATATGCAAGCATGTTCTCAAATATAACAAGTTGTAATATATGCACAATATTAAATAAGAACATGACGTCAACAACTGAGTTTCCATTGTTGGATATATTGTCATTGATGTCAACAGTCGATGTCATTATGATGTGATGATAAGTTGTTATGATGAATTGTCATTATTGATTTATCATAGATGAAATTGTCATTGATGTCAACAGTATAACATTTAGCATAGAATGCCAAATAATATGTAGAGATCAAAGATCAGAAGGAAAAGCGAATTGAAAGTATGCAAAGAATGAAAATGTTAGACAATATGCAGAGATCAAAGCTCAAGAGAGGAAGCGTATTAGATTACACAAGATCAGAGCATGCAGATATCCTTGGTTCAGTTGGAAACCAAGTATAAACCCAAAAATCTCAGAAGAGATGACACGTAGGAGGCTAAGAAGAAATGATGCACAAAAGTCATCCATTATCATTACGGGACAAACCAGGACCATCAGATCTGGGAGTTACAGGTCGAAGGATCGTTGGAGGATTGGTAAACGACTAGATTAAGTCGTGATTGTCGGATATGCATGCCAAATCAACATTAGGGAGAGAAAAAGGAGAATTCATTGAATTCGTGGATTCACGATTCAAAGAAATTGCGAGGAGATAATTTTGAAGTCGCGAAGCACGAAGCACTCAGGAATTGAGCCCCGAGTCATAGCCCGAGGTCACATGTTAGACAGATCTAGGAAAAAGCGCTGAGAATTCGAATATCCAAATACTCGATAATCCGTTGGATCATTCTAAAGTGGAAGGACATGATAAACTAGAAGAAGAGTCGTTGGATTTAATACAAGGCAAAGCAATATCACAGATAGATCAAGTCATTGATCTAAAACCATGATCAACGAACAAAATTTCTTTCGGGTTAAAAGTTGTGAGGAAGTTACACTTCGAGGAATCTCACTTCGAAAGTATTGTGAAGTCGAGAGATCGAATTATCTGAAGTCCCGAAAGATGAAAATCCGAAGTAACTCTCAGTCATCGATCTGAGATACATTTTCGTATACTATTCTGATCGTTAGATCAGGGATATCTACGTCAACAAACCACGTTAGTAAGGACATGTGGCAGAACATGTTAGAAAGGACATGTGGCAGATCATGTCAGTAAGGACATGTGGCAAACCACGTCAGTAGAACACATCAACAAGGACACGTGGCACAATCAGATAATGACAAGGGTCAAGATGAAATCGACATATCAGGTACGTGTAAATCATGAATCTGACTGACATGTGGCATCCACTCGGCCCGTTCCATGTCAACAAGTGATGTCAGCAAGTTACATCACTATGGGAGTTTTACTTCGGGAGTTTCACCACCAGCAAATGACCTAAGTCTCGAAAGTCGAATTTGCGAAGGACAAACTTACGAAGTCCCAAAGGCCGAAATCCGAAGTGGACATGAGTCGTCCGATCTGAAGGACACTTCGGGAGCGTTCTCAACTGTTGATATAGTACAATGGAAGGATAGCGTAAGTGGAATAGACGAAGTCCCGAAATAAATGAGAGTCGTTCATCTCAACTCTTGATTAAGTCGTAATCATTGATTTGTTCGAAACCTCTGGACAAGCCAGGATCATTCGACTAACGGAAGAATGAATAATGACTGTCCTATCTATTTCGGAGAAATATGCTTCAGAGATTTGAAAGACTACAGAGGCTAAAAGTTGTGAAGGACAAAATCCTAAAATAACGACAGTCATCCATCTCATCATACGATTAAAACGTGATCGTTGTGTTGACGATTAAAATTGTCAACGAAGTTTTGCCTGCAAAGTGTTGCTTAAGCCTATTATTATAAAAGGCTAAATAATACTAGTAGGTGGGAGCCCCTTGAACTATTGGAGAGAAGATCTGTTTGTTTTGATGTTGAGATGATGTAGGACATATGGTGGATGAAAATTGTGTGGTTATTGGTTGTGAATCGAGCTTATGAAGGGTTGGTTCCTTTTGTGATTACGACCTATGCTGCTCACTAATGCCATTTCTTCTCGCACCTACACAACAAACATGTTAGTAAAGTCACATGAAGGGAAGTTTTGAAAAAGGCAAAGTGTTACAACGAGTGCAAAGGAGCCTAGTTCTTCAATACTACATGCGTACAATATTTGTTGATTATTATTAAACCTTAGCTAACGAGGAAATGACTATAAAAAATTGTTAAATTACATTTTTTATATATGCATATGATGGAAAGTTTGGTGGCGCATTTTGGCAAGGTGATAATGCAGTGGTTATGCATTGGTTAATGGGATCGGTAGATGGTATACATATGTTATAAACATTGGTGGCTCATGGAAGTAATGGCTTTGCGATTTTTATGGTGATTATGCTATGGTTCAGGTTGATGTTGATCACGCTATCAAGAATGATTCTATACATGATCTCTTAGATTGTATAGTGGTCTTGTGATTTATTTGAGTTATATTGGGAATATGAAGATGGGTAGCGCATTTGGAAAAGTAACAATGTGAATGGTTGAATTGTTATGTGGAACTTGGATTATGCTATGGTTTAAATGTGTTGATATTCTCGATGCATTGGTTGCTTAATGGTGTAAATGGGGGCTCGTTGGCATGTACTGTGGAGTAAATTTGATATGGGTGGAGGTGACGTGCATTTATTGCACGTCACCTTTACCCTTCTCGTTGGTCGCCACCCTAGTCGGACTATTGTTTGATCTGGCTATTGTGTTTACGCTCCATATTTTAGCAGGGTGAAACCACTCGACCACCTCTCGTCTTAAGGTTTTTGATTAACAAGTATGTCTCTTTTGGCCATTCTTGAATTCGCTCTGGTTATGAAATGTTTTTGGCTCAGTTTTGTGGGTTTGTGTTTGTCCTGAGTGCTGCAACTGTGTGGAATTTTGGTTTTGAATGGAAAATGGATGGTTCTGCTTATAATTGTTTTGATTTCATCGGTGTTGGTGGTCTTCCTGGGTGACAGATCTTTGTTACCACTACGTTTTTTTAAAGGTTTTTTTAAAAATCATGGTTGGATGGTTGTCTTCTCGATTCTTGGTTTTAACTAGAGCCCTTTTTTCTTGTTTGACCCTGTCAAGGAACTGCCTCCCGTTCACAAGTGTCATAGTCCTCCTTATGCGTACGACTTTAGCCTTGAAGTTTCACTATATTTGGTGCCTTTCCTCCTGTGATGGCTACTGTGAAAACCCTTAACCCTCCAGACTAGAGCTGCATAGGGAGTCTATCGATCCTGTTAAGTTGTTCCTGATTGTTGTGGTCTATTACTTCGAATGCAGGCTCACCCATTGGACGTATAGCGGTCGTGTGGTATATCTTTTTGTCACCGCCTTTGTGATAATAGCGCGAGCCTTACATTGCCAATTTTCACTTCTAAAATTTCATAGTCACCAGCCTGATGTCAAAGAATTCAATTGTTTTTAATGGAAGGGTCTCTACCCGTTTCAATTGGGTGTGTGGGTATACACAACTACCACAACTTGTTCGGTTGATTGGTTTTTTTTCCTTACTATAGTGGCGAATTGTTGGCTAATGTACAGTCAGTAGTTTTTCACTTATGGTGATTTGGTTGATGGCTAACATGGGTCACATATGCTTAAGGTTGCTCACACTGGTCGTGTTCTGTGTGTGGTGTTTTGCAAATGAAACATGAGGCATGATAATTATGGTTTCCCTGGGGCCGAATGATAATAGAACTGGGTAGCTCTATAAGGCATATCCACGACATCCTTCATTGGTTGAATAATCCGAGTATGCACAACTTGGTTAAATCACGATGCGACTTAAACGAACCAACCACTTATTAGTATACACAACCTCAACACGATATGTTGAGTTATTGACATGACTGCGTGTTTGTTGTGATAAGTCGAACTGTTGTATCGTGGAGTTGGTTGGTTGCGCTCTGTGTGTAGTATGGATAGTTTGTTCTTATACTTAGTGATACCCTCAAAGTTTTTAAGCATGTTATTTATTGAAATTAACCAATGTTGATGACAATTGTGTTGGATATTTTTCTCGGCTTTTAAGTCACATTGAGATGTTTTGTTTTACGGTGGCATGGTTACATTGCCTTGGAAATTTACCCCTGCATAGCCTGTGTCTAAATGATGACTGTTGGTTATATTGTCAATTGTCTTTTTAGGCGTGGCATGTTAGGTTTTGATTATTTTGATCTTTCCACTATATATATATATATATATATATATATATATATATATATATATATATATATGG
>ML808825.1:292675-304674 GCA_009831015.1 Picea engelmannii
AGAAATATTGACTTCATTCTTATTATATATATATATGTGTGTGTGTGTGTGTGTGTGTGTGGGAACAAATATCATTACAGATCTTGATTGGCTATATTACAGAAATACTGACTTCATTATTATTTTGGAAACACTACTTTTAAATATAGATGTGGATTGGGGAAATGTATGGCAGTGGTGGATGTTAATAATTACAGATTGGGAATGAGTGTTGTTGTTGACTGTTATAAAATGCAAAATGTGCGAATAAAGGGAACAAAACCTCTTACAAATTGTGTGAAATACTCATGTTTGGTAATGAAACTGTGTTGGATATTAATGGACAGTGAAATTAGGCAAATACACAGGAATTATTACTCAGTCCTCTGATTGTTACTTTTTTCAAGTTTCTGTGGTGAGGATTTTTAGAGTTGTTTTCTGGATAATCCATAGTTTGTGTCATTTTCGTTGTCATCAACGTTTCGAATCCGAATCGGGATTCATCATCAAGACTAATCGTCAAATGTAATCATGTTGATCTTGGTCAATTAATACAGGTTCCAAACAATTTCTTTTTTAAATTTTTATTAAAATTTTACTAAGTCGGCCATCTATAAACCCTAATTTTAATTATAGAGCTAATTAATTAGAAAATTCAATTAAATTATTAAATTAATAAAATAATTGCTACATAAGTATATCATAACTAATTATAAATATTGATAATAGTATACATATATGGATCTAAATGATTAAAAGTGATTGTTTAAATGATGTGGTAGGGTTGTTTAATGCTTTTTAGGGTTTTTATGTAGTTATGAATGATTTTAGTAGTGTTAGTTTATGTAGTAGTTTTTTATTAATGTTATTAGGGTTTTAAGTAATAATTTAATCATACCTTAATTAATATGATTAATAGTGTCAATATAAGTAGGGGTTTTTTAAGTATTGAAAATAGTATAAATATATATCTTAATTAAAAATAAGTATAGGGTTTAAGATTTAGGATTAGGGTTATTTATAATTTGGGGTTTAAGTGATTTAAGGTTTTTTAAGTGTTGATAATAGTATAAATATAGAGCTTAATTAATAATAAGTATAGTGGATTTAGGGTTTTGAGATTTATGTTTTTTAAGATTTAGTTTTTAAGTGATTTAGGATTTTAAGTATTGATAATATTATAGAACTTAATTAATAATAAGTATAGTATTTATAAAATATTGTTAATTGTGGAATTTATGATTTAGGGTTTTTTGATTTAGCATTTTTAAGTATTGATAATAGTATAATAGTATAAATCAAGAGTCTAATTAATAATAAGTTTCTAGTAGTAATAAGACTAGGTTAGTTGGACCTCTAAACCTATGAACTAATTTCAAAAAGAAACCGAAGCAAGCAAGGAAATTCATACTTGATTTGATCTATGAGGGTCCCTTAGTTGGTTGATTAATGGTTGCCAAAAGCTACTTACCTCTAGACCACCATCTCTGTTTATATTGTTGGGGTGCTTGATTATTTCTAGAGCTTCTCTTAAATGTCTTTTGTAGTAGTGATTCTCTTTTGCTAGTATCTTGGTTTCCTCAAGGAAAACTTGATGTTTGGTTTTAAGGGAGTGTTCTGCTAAGGCAGAAGTGCGGATGCGTTCATTTCTAATGTCTGTTGCATGTTCCTTAATCCTTATCTGGAACGATCTTCCAGTTTCACCAATGTAACATTTCCCACATGAACGTGAGACCTTATAGATGCATTTCCGTTGTTGGTGGTCTATAGGGTCCTTTACAAACTTCATTCTTTGTCTGATAGTGATTAGGGGTTTGAAGGTGGTCATAATTTATTTTCTTCTTAAGACCTTGGCGATATTGTCTGTGACACCCCGAATATATGGAAGGAAGGATTTTATGTGGGAGGTTTGATCATTCTTGGTATGAGTCCTTATATCCTTCTTATTTATTGCCTTTTTTATGTCTCTATATTTATATCCAATGTTCTTGAAGACCTTAGTTAAGTGGTCTATTTCTTCTTTTAGATGTTCCTTGTCAGAAATTCTTGCCGCCCTTATGGCCATGGTGTTGAGAACCCCCATTTTTTGAGAGGGATGGTGGTGGGATTCGACATGAAGGTAGTTGTCTGTGTGAGTTTTCTTCCTAAATACCTTGTGCCCAAGTGTACCATCATGTTTCCTAGTCATAACTACATCTAGAAAGGGCATGCTATTGTTATCTTCTAGTTCCATGGTGAATTTTATGTTCTCAGAAATTCCATTGAGGTGCTCAAAGAATTTGTCCAGTTTTTCTTTGCCATGAGGCAGCTTGATGTTGGTATCATCAACATACCTTTTCCATATAGATGGCTTAAGGTGGTATGATTCAAGGGAAGTTTTCTCAAACTTCTCCATGTAGAGGTTGGCTACAATTGGGGATAAAGGGGATCCCATGTCTACTCCGCTTGTTTGTTCATAGAACTCTCCTTGGAAACTAAAGAAGGTTGATTTAAGACAAGCTTATGCTAGTCTGATTGTTTGAGGGTCTGCTACCTCATTTATAACTTGAATGGCCTCATTTAAGGGGATCTTAGTAAAAAGTGAAACTACATCAAAGCTAATGAGTATATCCTTTGATTCAATTTTCTCCTCTTTTATGAGTTCCACAAAGTCTCTTGAATCCTTGATGTATGAGTTAGTTCTACCAACTAATGGTCCTAGGATCCTTGCCACGTACATAAAAGCAATCCATAATTTATGTAGTAGATAAAGCCTAAGGCTCTGCCCAACCCAAGGCAAATTCGGGAAAATCAAGAGGTGACAACAACAACCAAGGAAGGGTTGCTTCACAGATTGGAAAATATGGTTTTTGATTTTTATGTTATTTATTTATGATGATGGACTTCATGGATTTTGGACAACATGTTTTATTTTGGATATATGAGTATTATTTTGAAATATTTTCAAATTTCATGAGCTAAAATTGCCAAAAGTAAATGTATTTGAGGAGAGGCACAAGGGGTGTGTTTGATTAACTAATGGATTATGTTATGATGATTATGATTGTTATGAACTAAAGGGAGTCACAAGGGGCCCCACCTACTAGTTATTATTTATTTATGACCCTATTATGATTCTTACTCCCCCCCCCCAAACTAAAGTTAGTTGAGTCTTTAGTTAGCTTAACTAATAAGTTGGTTCAACTACTTCAACCAATTCTAATTTGTTAAAAGCAGAAGTAAGGGGAGGAGAAATGGAAGATAGAAGCAGAAACATGCTAAGGTTTTCTCTTTGAGTTTGTGTTGAGATAATTCAATTTTCATTCATTCATATAGTCATCTTAGCCTAATTCTCTTTTATGATAGCAGGGTCTTATTGTAGACAACAATATTCAAGGTTGAACCAAATCATTCAGACACTTGTTCTTCAAAGGTGTTGATCTATCTTTGATAGTATGTGTAGACTTGTCTATTTGTGAATTAGTTTTCATGACTGGCTATTGTGTAGAGTCGAGTGGGCAACAATCTGTGGCAAGATGATCCAGCTTTTAGAGTTCTGTTTTGGTTTTCTGTCAGAGGTATTTTTGTATGTTCCATCGGGGATGTCTAAGTTTGAATTTGGTCCAAAATTTATGTATGAGATTTTGTAAAAAAAATGACTCTTTGTTGAATTGGAATGAAATAAAGGATTGCTTTATGTCTCAACTGTCTTGATTATCATCTTGGTGTCTTTACTTCTGTTCTTCCATTTATTTCAACAACTGATATGTTTAGAAAAATACATAAAAAGTGAATTTCCAGCAAGATTTTTGTTGATAAAATACTAGCCTAAGAACTTGTAATTAATACTGGTGAGTTAGGATATATATTTTTGTTGGCCATAAACATAGGGTGATATTCCCACCTACTTTACTTTGGCCAAGTAAAGTATGAAAATGCTTGAGTAAGATCAATTCATATCTTTTCCTCAACACATTGATCTTGACAAATGATTAAGCACTTATTATCCTAGCACCTGGTCACCACCTCCGGTCATATGGAATAGAGAAATAAGGGTAAAATGAGGCAGCACTTAAATTGATAAGCTTTTGGTTCTATGCCTGCGATCATATGAAAATAGTTTGAAGGAAGCGTCTCATACAGATTTAATTCGACAGATAGTTAACACCAAAACAATACAGAGAATCAATAAGAGATCAAATATGATTTGTTGGTGAACATAGAATGAAACAAAATCATGAGAACAATATGATGAGTCGATCCATCCGTGATCAACTCATGAAGACAAAAGAACCGACACACAATCATGATTAAAAGAGAGTTAATTCATGAGATTTATGAATAAAGGATAAAAGAAAAAATGATATTAATTAAAGATTAATATTATCATTTAAATGAAAAGGTACAATGGTTCAAATGTCAAAAGACACAATGATTCGAATTCACACCAGTTCGAAGACTATATAAGCAAGAAGGAATGGTGAGAAGAGGTGAAGTTGAATTTGTTGAAGAATATATATTTATATATAATGGATTGAATGAAATTTCATTCTATCAGGTTGGTGCCTGTTTACAAGTTGGGTCTTGTATGAGGATTGGACTCCTCACACCTCAATTGGATCTGATTTCAACAAGCTGGGACTTGTTATGAGGATTGGATTCCTCATTTCTAAGTTGGATCTGAGAACTACAAGATGGGTTTTGTAACAAAGAGCCGGGTCTCTCACAATTGTATGAAGATGATATTCAAAGATTGATCTTATGTATTTATTCAAGTTATTTAATAAATAAAATATTTATTCTTATATACATATTGATTGAGAAAATGAAATAAATATTTGTTGTTCAGTTAATTTGTGAAAACTGGAAAATTGTACAAAGTTTTGTGACACTGATTCACCCCCCCTCTCAGTGTCAAGTACCCATTTCAACAACCATGTTGTATATGTCCACTGATTGGTTGTCTTTGTTAGAGGGGTAGTGGCCACAAAACTATGTCCTATCACAAATTATTCTTCCATGTAAAATGTAAGGAGCGAAAGATGCAGATGCCGCAATAGAGTAGCTTTTATTTAAATGGAAGTAATGGGCAGGGAAAAAAAAGATTAGCGTGCATTTTTAATTATATTATTAAACATTGAAAAACACCATAAATTTGCACTCAACATGTTAACTAATATGTATCGACAAAAAATTATTCAAACTTTTTCTAAGATTACAAAAATTCAATAAAACAATGTTAAACATTGTAAAACACCATAAATTTGTAAAATGTGGGACCTTTAAAGAAGTCCCTCAAATGAAAGTAAAATAGATATAACAAAAAATGGAAGATGTTTTTAAATTTTCTTGTAAAAAGAAAATTCTTGTGAATGGACTAGGAGATGCACTTTCTCACATCCATCATAGCAGGGCTAATGATATCTGATCGCATAAAAATTAAAAGAAAATGATCGGCATGCATAAGAGAACTTTGATACTGTGATACATGGGAAGAAAAAAAAATATAATGATACAACAACCTCAAATATTTTATATTCAGATAAACTGGGTTACAAAATACAGTTGAGATTATTTCCCAAAATATCTCTCTTGGAATTTGTAAAAAAATATATAGTTCAATACATATTCACTGAAATTTAAATGCGTTTTCCATAATGACTGGGATTGGGGCTCCCGCGGACCATAAAAAAAATATGTACAAGAATCAATCTTGTAGAAAGAGGAAAGTGGGTGATGGAAGACAACAAGACTTGGCAAGAAGAAAGAGAAAATTGTCAGTCATCGGTTAAACCTTTCTATTTAAAGAGGTAGAGTAACTGGATGAAGACATTGACAAAGACAGAAGAAAATGATCAGTATGAACTTACTATGATGGTATCTCATGCCTTGTCATTTGCTTGCTGATGTCCTTTTATGGCTTTCCTTGGCAGTTATGGGAACCATCTCAAGCTTCCTTTGGCCTTTATTGGTAATCTTGTCAACAATGTTGTATCCTTTTCGTCACTTGAATGAGAAAAAGAGGGACACTTGCAAGTCCAGTTGGGTTTGCTGAACAAGACAAAAGTTAGTGTATGAATCTGCTGTGTAAGCTTGATTGTTATTTATTAACAATACCTTGAAGGAGTGTCACTATGGAAGAACTAATCCAACATCTTATTCTTGACCAAAATTAAACTAAAAAGATGAAAATAAATAAAATTCATAACAGAAATGGAACTGCAAAATTTAAAACAACATAAATAATATGACAGGATTGCAAAAGGAAGAAGGAAAACTATTAAATAAAAGCAGAATTTAAACTACTGTAAAAACAAAAATGAAAAGTAGTGGTGAAAATGAAAACAAAACTAGACTACTAATATGCAGAAAATCCAAACAATGTTAAAAAATTTCAATTTAGTTCCACATAATGTTTTAAGTGAGAACCGTTAGTGCTGTAGGAAAACAATCGCTCTTGTAAATATCTTAGAATGTAAGAGTTTGTGCCCAAGACAAAAGAGATCTTGAAAGGACCCAACCATAATTTTTGAAACTTTGAGACAATTGATAGTCCTTTAGAGTACATGATTAGATCATCAAGATATATATGAATAATATTGCCGATTAAATCGTCAAACACTACTTGCATAGGTATTTTAGAAGTGGCATATGCATTATATAAGACAGAAGGGATACATTCATAAGTCAAGATGCCCCAATGAGTAATAAAAGTGATTTTATATTTATCTTCCCTTTTTACCTTGATTTGATTGTAACTGGAAAAACTGTCAAGTAAGGACATCATCTGTGACCCTGCTACTTGCTACAAAATCATTTCCATGTTAAGGAGAGGAAAGTGATCTTTTATACTAGCCTGATTTAATGCACAAAAATCAATGCATAATCTGATCTGACCGGTTGCTTTCCGAACAAGAACCAAATTGGAAACCCATTCAAAATATTTGATTAGAAAGATGATTCTAGCTTTCAAGAATTTTTCCAACTCCTTTTGAATAGTTGCTTCTAGTGCAGGGTTGATAGGTCTTTGTTTTTGCCTAACTAGTTTTATGAGTTCCTTGATGGGAATGGCATGTTGTATAAGAGCGGGATTAAAGCCATGGAGGTCCTCATAATACCAAGCAAAAAAATCTTGAAATTTGCCAAGCAGCTTGGAAAACTTCATTTTCTTTTCGTCATAACATTGGGCACCTATTTTAACATTCTTTGGAGACTCGGGTGTCCCAATGTTCAAGGAGATGGTTTCACCCACCTTCCTTTTCAACTCCTCTTCTTTATGTTTCTCTTTATTGCCTGCATCACTCTATGAAAATGAACTCTCTAGAGGAGTCAAGCCCTTAGGAATCTTGTTATATTCTATGGATATAATTTCCTTGGGCTTATAAGGTTCATTTTGAATGAAAGCACATATGCCTTCATCACTAGGGAAGATCTGCCATGATTCTATATTGTCAGGGATATGTGGACAATATAGAGATTGAAAAGTACAATCAGGTTTGTGTGGCAGAAGTTGCCGATTAGGAGAGGCTGCAAAAACAACTAATCGATCAACCATTGAGTTCAATTCCCTCTTAACATGAGTAATGTTGAAAGATAATAGGTTCGAGATAAGTGCCCAAACATTTTTGGTGTATCGTGTCATCAACTTGTTGCGAGGAGAGTATATTTTACATACAAGGTTCACAACAAACTCAGAATCTCCAAAAACTGTAAGGTGACCACAACCTACGTTATAGGTGTTTTCAATGCCTAATATTACATCTTCGAATTAAATGACATTGTTTGTGCAAGCAAACTCCAACCTATAAGAAATGTTATGGATTTTCCCCACATGAGAGTACAATATAATGTCAGCTCTGTTACCTTCATTAGAGCATGAACCATCAAAGAGCATGTGCCACATACCATCGTCTAAATCGAGTTGTTCCAAGGGAATGGTATCCTCCTCGGAAAATATGGAATACACCCCTAGGTCCTCTTCGATATAGTTCACATTAGGTTGTGTGACACTCTCTATGTAAGGTGAAATCCTTCCCTCTCTAAGGACTATGATGTTTTTACCATTCCAAGGAACGAATAAGTGTGTCCCGTCGAGTGAGAGGTATCCACCCGTCAAAGCTTGCCAATCTCTTCCTAAGATGATTGAGTAATTGTTTACTGGCATATCAATTACCTGAATACTCCTTATTTCAGGGTGTGCGCACAAAACTAAGGTCACATATTTAATCTCACCTATGGTCGTTTATTGTAGACTATTATAAGAGAGCATGCTTCTGGCATTTTCATTTGTACAAGACAAGCCTAGCTCTTCCATAATAATCTTCGACATTACACTTGGGCCTGAACCGTCGTCAATGAGGAAACAATGGGCGATCTTATCCATAATTTTTACAGAAATATAAAAAGAGGAATTTTTTACAGGGTATCTAAAGTTATGTACACCTACTTTATTTACAAATGAATCCTCTTCATTTACCTCTTCAGAGAGATTGGATACAACGAAATCTTTTCCTTCCATGAATTGTTTTAGATGCCTCTATTGTTCAGGGATGGAAACCATGTACAGAAGTGTTTCATATGCTTTGATGTTGGCCAAATGATTTAGGATATTGTATTTGGAAGAGGGGAGAGGGGAGGTAGTTCCTTGACTGTCAGGAACCTTAGGAACTTGAACAGTAGCAACTGGTGAGGATGAGATTGGGCTACAAGAATTGTGGGGATGATTATATTTGCCTTTGGGAGCGTAGGATTTGTTCCTAGTATTGATGATCATGACATCTTCTGGCTCTGCAAAATCTAGTACAATGATGGTAGTTTCCAATATTTTAACAAAGATCTTATCTCTGACACTCTTCTTTACCTCACATGTGGTTTTCTCATGGTGTTCCTCACAAAAGTTACACCAAACCTGAGGCATGATATCTTTAGGCTGAAAATTATTTTCAATTGGATTTCTAAAGGGGGGTGCAAAAGAGGATGAATCTCCAGGGGTGAGAGGGTAGACATTTCCCTTTCGCTCATATGGTATCATATGATTATTCATGTCTTGTACTAGATGTAAGAGGGAAGACATGTACGTCTATTTAAATAATTTTCCCTGAGGAAGACCTGTTCTTTTGAGTTGTTCTTCATACTCTAAACAAGTATACAGAGCGGAACCAAGGTTATCAATGGTTTTTTCCTCAAGCCTATGATGGTAGGGGGAAGGTAATGTATTATAATAATGCATGAAAGCGGCTTGGTTTTGAGGTCGAATGAGTTCAAGGATTTGATTGTATAACTTGGTGAAACACAAGTTGAAGGAATTGATGGTCTCACCATCCTTATAGGCGATGTTATTGTACTCCCATAACTGCTCAGCTAGGATTTTAGATTGCCCATAAATGGATTTGAACCAATAGACTAACTCCTCCCAAGTAGACAGAATCTTAGGAGGAAGGTCAAAGAAATCGGCTGCAACCTTTCCTTCCAAGGAATTGACAAATAAGCGCATGCAAGTATCGTTGTCATTGGATCCTATGTTGTGACAGGCATTTGATCCAGATTATTTTTGGCATGAAAAGAGAGCGGAGATATAATAAATAAATGCACAGAGATATCACATATATCCAATAATATAACATAAATATATCAGAGATGCAACCATAAACACAGAGATACAGTAATACACGATTTATATTAATGAAAGAAATGTACAGAGACTGTAAAAATACAGAGTGAAAGACTCACTAGAATGGTGGCAACTTATCTCTGAGAAGAGATGTGACGGCTACTCGCATTCGCAAGAAGATGATTACAATGAGACTCTGAAGGCATTTTTACAATAAGTAGGAATGCCAAAAACCCTAGACATCCAAAAACCTAACCCTAGGAGATGAAGTGCCAAAAGTCATATGGGCCCTGTTTGGGTAAGTGAGTACATCAACTTCCCGGGGTCGTAACTTTTTCATACAATCTCCGTTTTAGGCGTCATTGGAAAGGTATCGTCGAGGAGATTCATTTTGGGGGATCAATTATGCTTTCATCTATCATTGAGAACCTATATCTCGAAAAACCTTCATTTGGGCCCTCAAAATGGCCTCGGAAGTTAAAACCTGCTAAAAATAGTAAATTTCCAAACTTGCCAGAAAACTGTTTTGAGCCATTTGGAAAAGGTGGGTGGCCACCGATATCCACCTGGATCAATACTCCCTCCTTACGAAGCAATGGTCTCCATTGCATTGAGTTACCACGGGAGAGGTAAAAAACGTTTGTTGAATCTGCATCTTGGTGAGCTGCTTGTCTTGCTGGAGACGTCGCGCTGCTCAGTTTGTCTAAATCTGTCACGAACCTGTTGAGGTTGAGGCTGTTCAACAAGTCAAGATACATGAGAGGATGATGTGAAGAAGGAATATTTTCACTTTGCTGCAGCCTTGTCGACCTGCTTTTGTTGGATAGAAGGTGCTTGGGGCAAGGTTGTAGTGGTTGTAGTGTCATTTTGTTCTCCTTTTGAACAGATTGTGAAGAAGCTAAATTTTGTAGTATGAGATACTACCTTGCGACACATTTTAGGTGGAATAGTAGTCGGAACTACCTCTGGTATTCTGTAGAGATGAACCCCCAAAGTAACAATGACACTACGGGGTCGAGACTCATAAATAGCATGGTGTCTCCACATATATGGTTGGCCCAAGAGAACATCATAGACATCTAGTGGGGCAAAATCACATAATACCTCATCCTTGAAGGGTTGGATGACGTATGACAATCAAAAATGTTGGATGACACAGAGATCTCATCCTTTTCGAAGCCACCCGATGTTGTATGGCTGTCGACAATCCCAACTGTTTGACGACCTCTGCTAAGATGAGGTTTTTCTGGCTTCCGCTATCAACAATAAAATGCAGTGGGGTCCCCTTCACCCACATCTGTGAATGAAAAAGGCGCTCCCCCTCTTCAAGATCTGTTGGTTCTTCTGGTTGAATTGTTGCGGTCACGACAATAGTAGTGGGGTCTGTGTCAATGATCTGTCCTTTACCAGTATTTTCAGAATCAGATTCAGAATCAGGGTTCGACTCCTTGTCTTTGATCTCGGCCACCAATGACTCTTTTGAGCGACATTCATCGGTGTTGTGCCAGGGATTTTGTGGAAATTTGTTAGGGTCCTAACCCGCACATAGGTAGATCAATATATTCAGATGTAATAAAGGTCAATATTAATAAGGCCTTTCAATAAAATAGAATAAGGCGGATGTAAGAAGACCTAATAGAAGCTTCCACTTCTAGAAGGATCTTCCTCTATATGCTTCTCTTGATAGACATATTTAGTATAAATAAGGGTTGAGGGTGTTATAACCTTATAATTTATAGGATCAACTGGTGATTGAAAATTTTATCCTTTCATTGTTTGGGTTGCCAAATGATTTTTCATTCTGCAAATAATTTGAGAAAAGAAAAAGATAAAGAAAGAAAAAGAAAAAAGAAAGAAAAGAAAAAGAAAAAGAAAAAGAATAAAAGAGGGCATAAAAGAAATTTAAATAAAGCCCCATGCAATAACAATGACTTGTTCCATACAGTTTAAGCATGGCCAAGTCATTTAAATTGATGTCGATAGGAGTAGTGAATAAGCTTGGCTAAACTGTTTAATCTTAGCCAAATAAATTAGGTTAGCTAGTGAATAAATTTGACCAAACTGCCTAATCTTGGTCAAATAACCCCAAGATAGAGTAATTTCTTAGTCCAGTAGTTTAATCTGGGCTAAATGTCATAGGTAATTAGGTTAGAGCATAGGGTAGTTTGCTTTATCTCAATAAAACAGGCATGATGATCGATGTTGAACCCTATCTTTGATGCTTGAAAGTTGAATGTCTAACCCCATGGTGATAAAAACAGGGAAAGCTTGGACAAACCCACTTAAAATGCTTATCCTAAGTTTTCAGAGCAAATAGGAGTTTGCGCTCACAGATGAAAAACAACGCACTGATGAACGGCTGGGGTGCTGGCGCTTAGATCTACGGTTGATAATTTTTTCCAGACCCCCCGACCATTCTACCTTTAACGGT